>CAUYPK010028555.1:0-61200 GCA_963574355.1 Loris lydekkerianus | reverse complement strand
TGGCTGCTTTCAGAATTTTCTCCTTCATATTAACTTTAGTGAAATTGATTATGATGTGTCTGGGGGATGTCTTATTTGGGTTAAGTCATGCTGGAGTTCTGAAACTGTCTGCTATCTGAATTTCAGAATCTCTTGGCATGTGTGGAAAGTTCTCCTTCATAATCTCATGGAGAAGAGACTCTGTGCCTCGTGAAGCCACTTTGTCGTTTTCAGGGATCCCTATAAGACGAATATTGGTTTTCTTAGAATTATTCCAGAGCTCTCTGAGAGAGTGACCTGTTTTTGCCCTCCATTTCTCTTTCTCTCTGAGAGTTTGGGAGCATTCAAAAGCTTTGTCTTCAATGTCAGAAATCCTTTCTTCTGCTTGCTCCATTCTGTTACTGAGGGATTCTATGGTGTTTCTCAGATCTTTGAGGGCTGCAACTTCTTGTCTCAATGTATCAAAATATTTGGTCATTTGGTGTTTGAATTTGTTGAAGTCTTGAGGTATCTTTTGGGTTACTGCTTGGAATTCTAATTCAATCTTATTTGCTATCCAGATTCTGAATTCGATTTCTGACATCTCAGCTATTTGTTTGTGCATGGGATCTTGTGCTATGTCTGCCCCATTGATCCTTAGCGTAGTTGATCTACTCAGATTATTCATATTGCCAGAGTTTTTCTGTTGATTTCACCTCATGATTGTTTTTCACCATTGCCTCTGGCCATCCTCAGATTTGGGGAGGTGTCTCTCCAAGATTAGACCCCAGTGGGATGACTCTATTTTTGCTGGATTTTTGTAGGGAGTGACCCTGTGTAGTTCCTCTGGGGCTGCCCCAGCCAGGGAGTTCTGGTTGTGGAAGCAGCTCTGGAGTGTGACAAACCAGATCCAGCAACAGGGCCGGAGGTGGTGCACACGGTTCTGGGAGTGCCTGGCACCCAGTGACTTTGGCACAGAGAGCCCAAGGCTCCAGCAGTCTCTTGCCAGGAGAAGGGCTCTGTGCAGAGGCAGGAAGGGCTCCGGAGGGCACGCTGCTACCAGAATCCCTGGCCAGACGAGTGGGCCAGTGTGGAGACAGGGAGGATACAGGAGGGAGGACACAGGGTGGTGTGGCTCCTGCGGTTCCTGCTCAGGGCATGTGGAGGCCCGGCAGGTGCGGGTCGTGGGTCGGGGGTTGCAGCGCAGCTCTTATGGAGGTCCGGGTGGCGCCAACCCCGGTAATTTGAGATTGCTATGAGATGTGATGCCATGTCACTCTACCCAGAGCAACAGCTCAAGGCTCCCGTGTGCCAAAAGTGGTCTCACTCTGCCCCTGAGGGTTAAGGCTGTAAGGCAGCTTAGTCCCTGCCTTTAGAGAAGGGGTCATGCTCTTGCTAACCTGGTCTCAAACCTGTGAGCTCAGGCAATCCACCTGCCTTGGCCTCCCAAAGTGCTAGGATTAGTGGCGTGAACCACCGCATCTGGCCTCTTCAGGCTGGTCTTAATTTCCTGGCCTCAAGTGATTCTCTCACCTCAGCCTCCCAAACTGCTGGGATTACAGGTATGAGCCTAGCCTTGGTTCTTTTCCCAGTTTTTACACTCGATCTTAGCCAAAGGCAGAGAAGCAATTTTCTTCTAACTTTTGAACTAGATTGTTGAGTCGTAAAAGGTTTTTATTTTAATATATCAATCTCTTATTAGATATTTGACTTGCTGACTTACTCTCATTCTATGGGTTGTCTTTGCACTCTCTTGATACATGGGTCATTATGAAAGTTTTAAGAAACACAAAAGTCACGAAATATAAAATCCTACAATGCTGGTGGGATTGCAAACTAATACAGCCTTTTTTGGAGAGAGGTATGGAAAATACTCTAAGATCTAAAAGTAGACCTCCATTTGACCCTGCAATCCCATTTCTAGGTATCTACCCACAAGAACAAAAATTATTTTACCAGGCTCAGCACCTGTAGCATAATGGTTACGGTGTTGGTCACATACACCAAAGTTAGCGGGTTAAAACCTGGCCCAGGCCAGCTAACCAACAATGAAAACTGCAACAAAAAATAGCTGGGCATTGTGGCAGGTGCTTGTAGTCCCAGCTGCTAGGGAGGCTGAGGCAGGAGAATCGCGTAAGCCCAAGAGCTGGAGGTTTCTGTGAGTCCTGTGACGTCATGGCACTCTACCGAGGGTGGTAAAGTGAGACTCTGTCTCTACCCCCCCCCCAGAAAAAAGATGGACACTTTACATCTTTTACATTTACCTAGATGGAGTTGAAATACATTCTTCTTAGCAAAGTATCACAAGAATGAAAAAATAAATATCCAATGTACTCCATACTAGTATGAAATCAATATATAAACAAGTACATACTGATCAGAACAATAAAGCACTAATATAGTCCAGTTTGGGGTAGAGGGAAGCAGGGGGCGGGGGAGGACGTTTGGCAGGAGGGGGGGCATGAGGCGGGATCTCACCTAATGTGCACTTTGTGAGGGCGTATAACACACCCCTGGGTGAGGGGCTCGTCTACAATGGAACTTTACCCTGGAAGTGAGAACAATGTAACCTAAAAATTGTACCCCCATATTAAATTGAAAAAATAAAAAAATACTCAAAAAAGAATGAAAAATCCTCACACACAGAAACAAATCAAGCCCAACAATGCCAGTAAGCCAAGCTTGAAACTTGCACAGATGAATCAGAAAGGATGCTTTCAACTGTGTTTCTTGAAAGTGAAATAATGGACCAATAACACGGTCTTTCTCAAAACTTTCATAGTGACCCAGCTAGGGTCCTTTGATACACAAACATTTTAAATTTTGAATGAAGTGTAATTTGTGGTTTTCTTTTGTTGCCTATGCTTATGATGTCATATCCAAAGAAATCATTGCCTAATTCATTGTCATGTAACTTTTCTCCTAGACTTTCTTCTAAGAGTTTTATGGTGTTAGATCCTTACATTAAGGTCTTTGATCCATATAAGTTAATTTATGTGGATAGTGTAAGGTGAGGGTACAACTTCTTTTTTTTTCCAAGTGGATATCCAGGTTTCCCAGCACCAGTGATGAAAAGATAATTATTTCCCTATTGAATGGTCTTGGAATCCTTGTTGAAAATCAACTGACTGTATATGTGAGGATTTTTCTGGACTCTCTGTTCTATTTTATTGGTCTATAGGTATATCCTTAATGCCAGTACCACACTGTTTTGAGGGAAATAACTGGTTTAATAATTTCAAGTCTTGGGCGGCACCTGTGGCTCAGTGGGTAGGGCGCCGGGCCCCATATACCATGGATGGTGGGTTTGAACCCAGCCCCAGCCAAACTGCAACAAAAAAATAGCCAGGCATTGTGGTGAGCCCCTGTAGTCCCAGCTACTCAGGAGGCTGAAGCAAGAGAATCGCCTAAGCCCAAGAGCTGGAGGTTGCTGTGAGCTGTGATGCCACAGCACTCTACCAAGGGCAGCAAAGAGAGACTGTCTCTAAAAAATAATAATAATAATTTTAAGTCTTAGCAGGATAGATTCTTGCTTGTGTATAGATGTTTGACTGTATTTTATTTACGTTTTAGGGAACTGTTTGGGGTTTGGTGTTGACGTGCCATGCATTGTAATTTTTCCCATTTATTTATTTTTGTATTTGATATATTTTGCTTTTTGAGACACAATCTTGCTCTGTTGCCCACACTAGAGTGCAATGATCATAGCTCACTGTAACCTCAAATTCCCAGGCCCAAGCAATCCTTCTGCCTCAGCCTTCTGAATGACAAGGACTACAAGTGTGTGCCACTATGTCTGGCTAATATTTTTATTTTTTGTAGAGATGATGATCTCCCTGTATTGTCCAGGTTAGTCTTAAATTCCTTGTCTCAAGTCATTCTCCTGTCTTAGCCTCTCAAAGTGCTGGGACCTCAGGCGTAAGCCACCACATGCAGCTCATTTAAAATAATAGAAACATTAAAGACTAGCTGGGAAAAAATGGCAGACTAGAAGCAGCCCATGAACCTGCAGCTCCCCAGGAACAAAGATTAAAATATGGTGCTGCCGGAGCCTCGGGAGCTCCTGCAGCACAGACTCCACGCTCAGCAACCCCCAGCAGAGATGTCTGGTGATCCACAGCAGAGACAGATGAGACCTTCTAAGCCTGAGTCTGGCTCCAGCCCTGCTCTGAGCAAGTGCCATGTGACCAGTTCCAGCTGCTGGTCTGCAGACATGCTACTGCTTCAGGGAAGGAAGTCAGTGCCGAGAAATGGGTTGCAACTTACCCAAGGAAAATTCCCCCAGTGGCCAGCAGTAAGAGTAGATGTGAGGTCTGACCACCTTATTGGAAGCCGTTAGAAGAAGACCTGAAGACCCCACTAGAAGGAGCCATGGGGGCTTTCGGGGCACAGAATGGCAGATTAGAAGCAGTCAGTGAGCCTGCAGCTCCCAAGGAAAGAAGAGTAAATAGGCAGCAGGTGCCCACGAATGGACAGCTATTCTCAGAAAGAACATTGTGAAACCACAGAAAAGCAGCAGGGGGCTCTCAGTATGGATGATGGGGGATACATTTGATAAAATCAAAGCACAGGTGGGGACCAGCCCCAAACTACACCGTGATTGGAGGTGATGAGAGGATGAGGGGAGAATAAAGAGTCGGGGGGCTTTAAAAATCTAGGCCGGGGGGCTTTCCATCGCAAAACATGAGGACTGGCAAAAAGCCCCTGCTTCTGGGCTAGCTCCATTTGTATTACACACATCACTGGTTTTTTTTGGGGGGGGGCGGGGAAAGAGTTTCATTTTGTCGCCCTCAGTAGAGTGCTGTACTGTCACAGCTCACAGCAACCTCCAGCTCTTGGGCTTAGGCAGTTCTCTTGCCTCAGCCTCCTGAGCAACTGGGACTACAAGTGCCCACCACAACACCTGGCTATTTTTCTTTTGTTGTTGTTGTTGCAATTTGGCCGGAGGTCGGGTTTGAACCCGCCACCCTCAGTATATGGGGCTGGTGCCCTACTCGCTGAGCCACAGGTGCCGCCCCACACATCACTGTTTTAATCACCAGTCTAATGGGGGAAGGTTAAATCCTTATGTCATGATTCTCGCTGGGCCTGCATTTTCTAACCAAACTATTTCTTTAACTAACTACTTTAGTTAGACTGATTTACCTCTTACTTTTATTACTCTAAGTTATTTATGATCTTAACACAGACAGAGCATGGGACAGGGAACACAGTCCAGGAGGAGGATGTCAAAGCAGACCCCAATCAGACCATGCACACGAATCTCAGGAGTGGCAATTAAATCCCTGGAAAGACTTGTGAGCAGATGAGCTGGCCCTGCTGCCAATGCTGAGAAAACAAAAGAAAGGAGGGATTTTCCTCCTTATCTCCCTGAGAGACCTTTTCTCTCTCTCTCTTTTTTTTTTTTATTAAGTCAAATACACATAGATCATGAATACATTTATGCATATGTGGGGTACAATGTGTTGATTTTTTTTATACAATCTGACGTGGTTACATCAAACCAATCAACATGGCTTTTGCCTCATTGATTTGTTATTGTGTTAAGACATTTATGTTCTACACTTGACAGATTTGACTTGTACCCTTGCAAAATGCTCCATAGGTGTGGCCCCGCCTTTTACCCTCCCTCTATCAAACCTCCCTCCTCCCCCCCTTCCCACTCCATTTCTCTCCTTCGTCCTGGGGTATAGTTGTGTTCTATCTTTCATAAGAAAGTGTGAGTAAATATAAGTAGGTTTCATAGAAGTACTGAGTACACTGGATACTTTTCCCTCCATTCTTGAGTTACTTTACTCAGGAGAATAGGTTCCAGGTCCCTCCATGTAAACATAAAAGAGGTAAAGTCTCTATCTTTTTTTAAGGCTGCATAGTATTCTATGGTATACACATACCACAATTTATTAATCTATTCATGGATCGATGGGCACTTGGGCTTCTTCCATGAGTTGGCTATTACGAATTGAGCTGCAATGAGTAATGTGGTACAAATTCCTTTTTTGCAAAGTGATTTTTTATCTTTTGGATATACTCCTAGTAGAGCAATTGCAGGATCCAATGGCAGGTCAATTTTTAGATCCCTGAGTGTTCTCCAAACTTCTTTCCAATAGGAACGTATTAGTGTGCATTCCCACCAGCAGTGGAGAAGTGTGCCCTTTTCTCCACATCCACGCCAACATCTGTAGTTTTTGGATTTTGTTATGTGGGCTAATCTTACCGGAGTTAGAAGGTTTGTTTTTCCTTTTCTCTGTTAACAAGGATTAGGTGCCTGCCCTGTGTCCAGCACGTTCTGCACTCCCTCACTATTTTTCTAACTCCCGAAATGCACTCACTCTCACAGGGCAGCGAGCCTTGCCTCGCAGTGCTCAGTGACCTCTGATCTGAGTTGTGCTGGGGAGGGGTGAAGCTCCCACAAGACAGTTTCTCTGTTTGAAAACATCAGGCTTCAGGCTGCCGCACTTTGCAGCAGAGTTGCAATTTCTGGTATTGCTTTTGCAATCTGAAAGAGTACATGCTTTCCTCTGATGCACTTCTCTCCTGTCTCTGTTCCCTTTTGCCCATCATCTGCAATCATTTCCTTAATTCAATTTCTAACTTACTTATAAGAAACAATTAAAATTAGTTTTAAGCTTATTAAATCATTATTTCTAGCAGTGCAAGCACATCAAGATATAACTCTTCCCTTAAGTGTCCACATGTCCACCCAGAGGGCTGATTAGGAGGACAGAGCACTGGGGTACCATACTCACTCTGCCGGTGCTGTAGCTGAGTTGTGAGAGGGCTGTCTCTGCTACTATAGATCAGAAACCCGCCTGGAGTCTGCACAGAGTCACTGCACCAGCCAACAGGTGAGATGGGGATTGAGCAGCAACCAAAGCTATCCTGAAGCTCTTGGGTGCATGGCACCAGGTCAGCACAGGACTCAGCGGTCTTTGTGCCTGAAGCCTTCATTTTTCCCCCCACAAGGCTGGGGAGGGAGCAGATTCCTCTAAACTGTTCCCCAACAGTGCAAAGAGATCTGAGCACACAGGCTCCTACTTGGGAGGCTTTGGATAACTTCTTCAGCGAGTCCTGGAGTGTGGAGGGAGAACTCTGTGGCCCCTGGCTGCTGGAACTAATCTCCACCCACTTGACTTGGTGTCTGGTCCCTGAGTCTGTAGAACGGCCTGCCACTTGCTTGGCCTGACTCTGGCCACCAGGTCCCAAGTATCTGCTGCCTGCTCACCCGGACCCTGCTCTCCAGGTGGGAGGGGCACATCATCCATGGCCCTGCTCCTGGCTCACAGGCTCTGATCAGAAGCCCTGCTTCTGGATCTTCCCTAATCTTGGCTCTGAGGCTCACATACCAGAGTCAGAGACTCTGCCTCTGTGTCTCCAGAGCTTCTTCTAGGCCTGGGACACCACTAGGAGATTTCAACACTGCACCTGGGCCTCCAAACCCCACCCCAGACCCTCCACCACTGCCACAGGAACCGTTTCAAAGTCCAACACCCACCAGGGGCCCTCCAGCCTCAAGTTGCCAGTACACTGGGACTGGAATTGAGCAAATACCCACAGCCCAAGAATTCATGACTACCGCCTAAATATTCTCTCCCAGCTGCCACTGTCACCTCTGTGGAAAGACCTCGAACAGAGCCATCCCCGCGAGGCCAGCCTCAGTGAAGAGGATCTTGCCCAGCTCCCAACTCAAATATCCTATGACTCTCTGGTGAACAGCCCAATGCCCAGCACAGGCACATGAACAGATCAAATAAGAACACTACATTAGACCCTCTGCCTTGCTGTGTCAACATTCCTGAGCAGAGGAGGAAAAGCACCATTTAGGGACCTCCCCTTCTAATTAAGCAGAAGAGTTCCCAGCAAAGAATAGGTACCCTGCAAACCTAACCCATAAGTCAAGAAATGAGGTTTCAAATGAGGAGGAAAAAACAGCAAAAGAACAACTGGCTGGCCAGGTGCAGTGGCTCACACCTGTAATCCTGGCACTATGAGAGGCCAAGGCAGGAGGAGTGGTGGAGTTCAGGAATTTGAGACCAGACTGAACAAAATGAGACCAGGATGAGCAAAATGAGACCCTGTCTCTACTAAAAATTAAAAGAAAACTAGCAAAACATAGTGGCTCACACCTGTAGTCCCAACTACTTGGGAGGCTGAGGCAGGAAGAGGGCTTGAGCCCAGGAGTTTGAAGTTGCTGTAAGCTAGGCCAAGGCCATGGCACTCTAGCCTGGGTGACAGGGTGAGACTTTGTCTCAAAAAAAAAAAAAAAAGAAAAAAGAAAAAGAAAAAAGAAACCACTAGCAATCTGAAAAATCAAAACAAATTGACACCACATTCCACAGATGGGAGTGAACCCAAACTACAAGGAAATTGTCAAAATGACAGAAATGGAATTCAGAATATGGATGGAAAAGAAGATGAATGAAATTGAAGAGAAAGTACAAAACCAATAAAAGGCAAAAAGAAATTTCCAGGAAATCAATGAAAAAGTCACTAAAGAGCTAGACAACATAAGGAAGGATAAAATAGAACTCAAAGAAATGAGTCATTTAGGAAATTTCAAAACACAGCAAAAAGCATCAGCAACGGACCCTAAACTAAGGAGAAGAAATCTCAGAGCTTCAAGACAAGGCTGTCAAGTTAACTCAGTTATTTAAAGTGGCAGAGAAGAGAGCAAAAAAGGGAGAACCATCACTCAGAGATACAGGACTATGGGAAACAGACTAACATACAACTACCTGTATCCCTGAGGGAGAAGAAGAAAGAGCTAAAAGCATGGAAAAATCCATCCGAGGAAATTATATAGGATAACCTCTGTGGTATCACCAGAGATACAGACATCCAGATACAAGATGGTCATCAAACTCTGGGAAGTCTTATAGTAAATAGGACATCTCCGAGACATGAAGTCGTCAACCTGGCCAAAGTCAAAATGAAGGAGAAAATTCTACAAGCAGCTCAACATAAGCATCAACTGACCTACAATGAAAAAACCATCAACCATCAGGCTAACAGCAGAAATCCTATAAGCCAGAAGGAAGTGGGGCCTCATCTTCAATCTTCTTAAACAGAACAATGGCCAGCCTAGAATCTTGTATCCTGCAAAGCTAACTTTTACAATTGATGGAGAAATTAAGTATTTTCTAGACAAGCAAATGCTGAGGGAATTTTCATGGCAGACATGCCCTGCAGGAAATACTCAGAGCTGCATACATTAACCAGCATAATAGATATCCACTAGTATCTATTATGAGAGATAAGCTCACAACATTTATAAAACAATATCACAAGAAGGGGAGAAACCAGTAATGTAGTACCCAATATGATGAACAGAATAGCATCCCATAAATCAATTCTATCTCTTAATATTGGAATTCTGGGCTGGGCCTGGTGGCTCATGCCTATAGTCCTAGCACTCTGGGAGGCCAAGGTGGGTGGACTGCTTGAGCTCACGAGTTTGAGACCAGCCTGAATAAAAGCAAGACCCCATCTGTACCAAAAATAGAAAAACTGAAGCAAGAGAATCACTTGATGCCGAGTTGGAGGTTGCTGTGAGCTATGACTCCATGGCACGCTACCCAGGGCAACAGCTTGAGACTCTGCCTCAAAAATAAATAAATAAATAAAATAAAATGACAATAAAATAAAAAAATTGAATTCTGTATTCAAGAGATGTAGATTGGCTGAATATATTTTTAAAAAAATACAAGGTAAGTATCTATGGCTTGGCGCCTGTGGCTCAAGCGGCTAAGGCGCCAACCACATACACCTGAGCTGGCAGGTTCACATCCAGCCCAGGCCCACCAAACAACAATGATGACTGCAACCAAAAAATAGCCGGGTGTTGTGGCAGGTGCCTGTAGTCCCAGCTACTTAGGAGGTGGAGGCAGGAGAATTGCTTGAGCCCAGGAGTTTGAGGTTGCTGTGAGCTGTGATGTCACAGTACTCTACCCGGGGTGACAGCTTGAGGCTTAGTCTCAAAAAATTAAAAAAAAAAAAAAAAAAAAGATAAGTATCTGCTATCTCCAGGAAACAGTCCAAAAGGAATCATACAGACTCAAGGTGAAGTGATGAAAAATATATTCCATGCAAATAGAAATCTAAAGAAAGCAGGTGTAGTCATTCTCAAATCACAAAATTGACTTTAAATCAACAACAGTACAGAGAGACAAAGACAGTCATGATATGATGGTAAAAATAATTATGCCAACACAAGACATAACAATATTAAGTATTTATGCATCTAATAGAAGAGCACCCAGATTCATAAAGCAAACCCTACTAGATCTAAGCAAAGAGAAAAACAGCAGCATCACAATTACCAGGGACTAAAATACTCCACTAACGGAACTAGACAGATCATCCAAGCAGAAAATAAATACTGCATTTAAATGGGACTCTAGAACAAATGAGTGTAACAGAATTTACAGAACATTTTACCCCCAAACTACTGAATATACATATACTCTTCTCATCAGCACATAGAAAATTGTCCAAGATTGCTCATATTTTAGGTCACAAAACATGGCTCAGCAGCCCAGGCATCATGGCTCAGACCTGTGTTGCTGGCACTCTGGGAGGCTGACGTGGGAGGATCACTTGAGCTCAGAAGTTTGAGACAAGCTTGACCAAGAATGAGACTCTGTCTCTACTAAAAATAGAAAAATTAGCTGGGCACTGTGGCAGGCACCTGTAGTCACAGCTACTCACGAGGTTGAGGCAGAAGGATCGCTTGAACCCAGGAGTTTGAGGTTGTTGAGAGCTAGGCTAATTCCACGGCACTCTAGCCTGGGGAAACAGAGTCAGACTGTCTCAAAAACAAAAAAAGACTCAAAAAATTCAAAAAAATTGAAGTCATACCATATATCTTCTCAGACCACAGTGGAATAGTAGAAATCAACTCCAAGAAAAACTCCCAATTCTACACAAAGTCATGGAAATTAAACAACCTGCTGCTGAATGATTATGGGGTGAATAATGAAATTAAGATGGAAATCATATAATTCCTCAAACTGAATGACAAAGGAGACACAACCTGTCAAAATCTATGGGATTCAGCAAAAGCAGTCCTACTGAGGAAATTCGTAGCCTTAAGTGCCTACATCAAAAAGAAAGGTCACAGATTAATAATCTAATGACACATCTCAAGGAACTAGAAAAAGGAAGGGAAGACCAAACCGAAAGCCAACAGAAGAAAAGAAATAACTAAGGTTAGAGCTTAGTTATTGGTGTTTTCAATATCATTTAAATGATAAAATTAACTTTAAGTCAACAATAGTAAAGAGAGACTTAAGATCTAAATGATATTGAAAATAAGAAAATTTAAAAAAAGAAAATAATACAGAAGATCAACAAAACAGTTGGTTCTTTGAAGAGATAAACAAAATTGGTAGACATCTTGCCAGACTATCCAAAAATAGAAGAGAAAGGACTCAAATAAACTTAATGAGAAATTTAAAAGGAGGTGTTACAACTATACCACAGAAGTACAAAATATCATCTGAAAATACTATGAAAATCTCTATGAACATAAACTCAAAAATGTAGAGGAAATGGACAAATATCTGGAAACACAGGACCTCCCAAGACTCAATCAGGAAGAACTAGAACTCTTGAACAGCCCAATAATAAGCAATAGGATTGAAGCAGCAATAAAAATTCTTCCAAGAACAACAAAAAAACCCTGGGACCAGATGTATTCACAGCTGAATTTTATCAGACCTACGAAGAAGAGTTGATACCTAAACTGCAGAAATTATTCCATGACATCAAGAACGAGGGAATCCTCCCCAATTCACTGTAGGAAGCCAGTATCACCTTGAAACCAAACCTAGGAAAGGACTCAGTAAAAAAGAAAAAGGAAAGAAAAAAAAAAACAAACTACAGGCCAATATGAATATAATTTTGAATTCTTTATGAATATATTTATATTCTTTATGAATATAAATGCAAGAATCCTAAATAAAGTACTAGCAAACCAAATTCAACAGCACATCAAAAAAGTAAAAATAAGCCACCATGACCAACAGAGCTTCGTTCCAGGGATGTAAAGATGGTTCAACATAGGTAAATCAATAAATGTGATTCACCACATAAACAGAAGCAAAAAAAAGATTATACGATCATTTCAACAGGTACAGAAAAAGCATTTGACTCTTTCATGATAAAAACCCTCAACAAACAGGAGGAACATATCAGAAAAGTATAAAAGTGATATATGATAAATCCACAGCCAACATCATCCTGAATGGGGAAAATTCGAAAGCATTGCCACAAGAACTGGAACAAGACAAAGATGCTCACTGTCACCACTTCTGTAGCAGACCATACAGCTCATGGGAAGGAGAAGGGAGAGTTAAGCTCGGAATACTCTGTAACTATAAGAAACACTCGGTAATGTAACACTTGGTGAGTAGGGCATGCGGAAGGGATTTGGCTCTCCTTAACACGAGAGCCCGCCGGATGAGAACATTAGTGCTTAGCAGTCTCTACACCTGTGATGCAAATAGCCACGGATCACGTCTATATAGGAGTTGTCAGTCGGGGAGTGTGCATTCTCTCATGGACTGCTCACTCTGACTCTTCCGCTTCTCGTGTTCGCAGGGCATCTGCCTCACGTCTCTCTGTGAAGACAGTGCTAAGATTTACTCTCCTACTAAGACTGTTTCTCTCTTCTACTAAGGCAAATAGCCCTCAGGCACCTAAGAGTAATTTTTCCCAAGGAAGGTAGCACAGTGGTCAGTGTCTGGACACCAGATAAGCCGGGACTGGAGACCTGGGCCAGTCCCGGGCCCCGACACACTTCTATTCAACATAATGTTGGAAGTATAAGCCAGAGCAATCACGCAAGAGAAAGAAATTAAAGGTATCCAAACTGTTGATTTGATCTTACATCTAGAAAAACCCAAAGAGTCCACAGAGAGACTCCTGTAACTGATGAATTCAGGGCCAGGTGTAGTGGCTTATGCCTATAATCCTAGCACGCTGGGAGGCCGAAACAGGTGGATTGCCTGAGGTCAGGAGTTTGAGACCAGCCTGAGCAAAAGCAAGACCCTATCTCTACTAAAAAAAAAAAAAAAAAAAAGTAGAAAAACCAGCTAGGCATTGTGGCTGGCACCTGTAGTCCCAGGAGGCTAAGGCAAGAGGATCACTTGAGCCCAGGAGTATGAGGTCACTATGAGCTATGATGACACCATGGTTACTCTAGCCTGGGCAACAGAGTTTGACTTTGTTTCAAGAAAAGAAAAAAGACACCTATACTTGAAATCAAATGTTCATGAGTTCAAGAGTGGATCAACAAAATGTAGTGTATGCATGTATACCGTGAAGTACTATTCAGCCATGAAGAAGGATGACTTAATGCCTTTTGCAACAATGTGGATGGAACTGGAGACCATTACCCTGAATGAGGTATCTAAAGAATGGAAAAACAAACAACGCAAGTACTCACCATGACCTTGGCGCTAACTGCTGAGCACACATACACGTAAAGGGAAGGAAAACTCAATGGAAAATAAAGTGGGGGGAGTGGGGAGGAGGGTTGGTCCAAAACCTAACAGGTACAACAAACACTACGTGGGTGATGAGTACACTTATAACTCTCACTCAAGCATTACAAAAGCAATCCATGTAACAAAAACATTTGTACCCCCATAATACTTTGAAATAAATTAAAAACAATAAAATTATGGGAAGTGGGTGGTGCAGACACAGTGACTCACATCTGTAATCCTAGCACTCAGATTCTGTGGCAGAAGGATCACTTGAGGTCAAGAATTTGAGAGCAGCTTGAGCAAGAGTGGAGACCTCACCTCGACTAAAACACAGAAATTAGCCATGCCTGGCGGTGCCCTGTAGTCCCAGTTAATTGAGAGGCTGAGGCAAAAGAACTTCTTCAGTCTAGGACTTTGGGTCTTCAGTGAGCTACAGCTATGAAACTGCACTCTAGCCTGGGTGATGAAGAGACCCTGTTTCAAAATAAAAACATATAAGTCGGGCCTGTTGAATTATAACTTACATACAGTAAAATGTTCTCTTTTTAGTATTGGCAAAACACATGCATTTGTGTAGCTGTTATCACAATTAAGATGTAGAGGCAATCCATCACCCTCAAAATTCCCCTGAACTGTTTGATGCTGGCTCCCTGCCCCACCTAAAATCCTGAGCAACCACATATTGGTTTTCTGTCCCTGTTAGTTTTGCCTTTAACAGTGTCACATAAATAGAATCATACAAAATGTACCCTTTTGAATGTGGCTTCTTTTACTTGGCATAACACATTGGTAATTCAACCGTGTTGTTGGTATCTGGAGTTGGTTTCTTTTAATTGCTGCTTAGTGATGTTCTAACTATCATCTCAAAATCACACTGAGTGCAGTGGCTCCTGCCTATGATCCTAGCACTTTGGGAAGCTGAGGCAGGAGGATTGCTTGAGGCCAGGAGTTCAAGACCAGTCTGAGCAAGGGTAAGACCCCATCTCTTCCAAAAAAAAGAAAGACGGAAAGAAAAATTGGCTGGACATGGTGGCACATGCTACTTGGGAGACTGAGGCAAGGAGATCACTTGAGTCCAGGACTCAGAGGTTGCTGTGAGCTATTATAGTGCCACTGCCCTCTAGCATGGGTGACAGAGCCTGTCCCCCACCCCCCTAAAAAAAGTCAACTTAACTGAAAACTATTACTCAAGCTATAGGGTTTGGGTTGTTGTTTTTTTTAAGCCCTTTCTGTTTTATTTCTTTTAAATCTTGTTTCTGGGAATTTTTTTCACTTGATGGAAACCATTTTTAATTATATGTTTGACCCCTCTGTTTGCTTCCTCTCTTGTTGGCATGATTTTTTTCTGAGAAAAAAAAGCTTTATTGGCCTTTTGGGAAGCTTAAAATCTCTCCAAGTTGGCTTAAGATTTGCTCTTTTGTTTCCTTTCACTGCTACTCTTCCTTCCTTCTTACCATCCTCAATTCCACAGAAAGATATCTAGAGGAAACTTCTCATGACCCTAAAACCCCTTGAGGAACAGTCAGGGTGCCACTGACTCTCCTTGGGTTCCTTGTCTTCCTCACAGAGCCTGAAGAGTTGTGCTTTGGAAACCACAAGGAGATTTGCTTCTTGCACAAAGACCCAATTATTGAGACAATGGAGAAAAGATTTCCAAACAAGAAAGGAAGTTTTTTTTGTTTGTTTGTTTTTGAGACAGAGTCTCACTATGTCACCCTCGGTAACAATTCTCTTGCCTCAACCTCCCAAGTAGCAGGGACTACAGGCGCCCACCACAATGTGGGGCTATTTTTTTGTTGCAGCTGTCATTGTTGTTTAGCTGGCCCAGGTCAGGCTCAAACCTGCCAGCCTCAGTGCATGTGGCTGGCACCATAACCACTGTGCTAAGGGCTCCAAGCCAAGAAAGAGATTTTTAATAAGATATGTTTCTTGCTGGGAGCATGGAAGAAGCTGTGTCAAATCCATCCCTCAGACTAAGGGAAATCACAGGCTTTTATAGGGGAAGCCACGTGCCTTGGGACAGGTTGTGGTGTACCTCACAAGAAGCTACCTGTGTTGGAGGAAGGTTGTGGGGGAGGTGAATCTTAGAGACAGGAAGTCTGCCCAGGACTTCAGAATCCCAGCTCCTTTCTCTTGCATAAAATTCACCATTTCTGGGAGACAACTCAAAGTCTGAGTTGTTGCTTAAAGAAAAGGATTGTATTAGGGGGTGATTGAAATTTGTGCAATATAAGATCCTGGTTACAACTCCCCATTCTTTTAATTCATTCCTCAGTCTTGGGAATCAGGATGTGACTAACCAAAACTTTTTAAAACATATTGCTGAGTTACCAGCCTCTCCCCACCAAGGTATTAAGTATATCAGAAGAAGTACCCATCCCTGACTGGGATCCCTGCTGGGAATTATTGGCCCCAAGTTCCCCGGATGGAATAGTCATCCTAAAATCCCTTAGTCCAGCGGTTCTCAACCTGTGGGTTGCAAGCCCTTTGTAACAATGAAAATACATCCTGCATATCAGATACTTACATTACAATTCATAACAGTAGCAAAATTACAGTTATAAAGGAGCGACAAAAATAATTTTATGGTTGGGGGTCACCACAACATGAGGAACTGTATTAAAGGGTCGCGGCATTGGGAAGGTTGAGAACCACTGCTTAGTCAATTATAAAAACAGTTCCAGGTAGCTGGTCCAGCAGTGAGATAAGTTAGCAGTAGAGGCAATAGATTAAAACATCTGAATTATAGAGTTGTCTTGCCAGGCAAAAGGAAATCCCCAGAGGACAAGCTGGAAATATGGGGCATACGTTTTCAGATGGCCCAGGGAGATGGGCTTATGCCTCAGGTACCTTTTAGCCAGTAACCACAGCATACCCGGCTTTGTATTGTCCCTGTTCAATAAAGCTGCTTCCTTTTGTAAAGTGCTCCTTATCTATGGCAAGGCACGCTCACATCTGTAATCCTAGCACCCTGGGAGGCCGAGGCAGGAGCATCCCTGGAGGCCGGCAGTTCAAGACCAGCCTGAGCAAGAGTGAGACCCCCATCTCTGTTAAAAATACAAAAACTAGCTGGGCATGGCAGAACATGCCTGTAGTCCCAGCTACTAGGGAGGCTGAGTCAGAAGGATGGCTGGAGCCCAGGAATTGAGGACTCCAACCACACTCTAGCCAAGAACAACAGAGCAATTTTCTCAAATAAACAAATAAATAAATAAATAAGGAGCTCCTCATCTGCATTTCTCAGGGGCTAATCCCTGGAACCTGAAATAGAATATGCTTAGTCATAATCTGAATGTAATCACAGAATAGGGAATGAGAATCCACAGGCAGTGAGGTGGCTGGATTTAAGGTGGACACCAGTTTCAGAGTTACATTAGGATTATGACACAAAGTAGCCTAATGTTTACCCATCCAGACACTCCCTGGTAACCAACAGCCTCCCTTTTGTTCTAGCAGAGATACACATAATACTTGGTCTGAACAGTCACCAAGTTACTCAAGGGTAAACTTTTTAGCTTTCTGCAAAGCATCATCACTAGCAGCTACTGCTCTCAGACAAGTGTGTTGTCCTTTTGTTACCACATCCAGTTACTCAGAGAAATCAATCTCAGTTGCTTTTGATGCCCCAAAGTTTGTGTCAATTACCTGAGTCCAATATCTTGTTTTTCTTTAATAAACAAATCAAAAGGGGACCCAATGCAGTAGCAGTCATTAATTTTTAATTGTCGAGAAAGCCTCATATCTAAGTAAATAGCTATTTTTTGTCCTCTTTCAAGGCTTTAGAGAGGGGTTTTGTTGTTAGCCTTAAGTCAGGGATCTAAATCTGGCAAAACCTGGCCATAACCAAAAATCTATGACCTGCCTGCTGGTAGGGACTGCTCTGCAATTTACACCCTCTCTCCAATCTAGAAGGAGGTTATGAGTTTCAGGAGACAATTCAAACCCCAAGTATTTGACAGTGGGAAGTGAGATCTAAGATTTTTCTGAGATATTTTATATCCTTTGTCAGCCAGTAAAAACAATATAATCACAGCTTCAGTCTCACTAGCCATCGGGGTATAGTGTACACACTATGAAATCATATTCTTGCC
Organism: Loris lydekkerianus; assembly: GCA_963574355.1. Lineage (NCBI taxonomy): Eukaryota > Metazoa > Chordata > Mammalia > Primates > Lorisidae > Loris > Loris lydekkerianus. Next base: position 43,661 of record CAUYPK010028555.1, on the reverse strand, counting down.
TAAAACTATTTCCCTCAAATCTCTGGCCAGGATTTTTCTGAAGATTGTTGAATTTTTTATTTTTAACTCCTGAAGAACACTCCAGCAGTCCTGGCGTTTGGTTTTAGACTTTAAGTCTACCCCTTCAAAAGCAGATAGTACTTATTAGGATTTGGGAGCAAGAAGAAAGCAAAATAAAGCATCTTTTTAATGTTTTAATGAAAATCATGCAAAATTTCTGGATAAAGTAGTAAGAAGAGTATAAGGATTAGATACTAAAGGAAGAATATCCTCCACTCCTCTGCTATTTGGTTTATTTCATTTAGATCTCTAACAAACCAGTATTCCTGGGTTCCAGGTGGTTTTGTTTTGAATTTCCAACCTTCCTTCCCTTCATGGCCAGGAGCTCAATGTTAAAATATTTTTTCCTCGGAGTCCTCTTATCCAAGGGGCAGGGGGTGTCTAGTTGCTTCAGGAGGTGCCTGGGATTTTATTTTACATTTTCCACCTTCTGACCCAAATTTTCCAGAGGCAGCACCAATGGCCAAACTTTCACTTTGTCTCATCTTTGCTGGGGTGGTATGGCCACCTGCCCCAGTTCCATCTGTACCTTGGTGGGACTCTGTGGCCAAAGGTCTCAAATTCAGAAGACTTACAGCCAACTCAATCTTCTAGGCCAGATAGGAATGGAAGCGGACAGACATTTATCAGACTTTAAAATCTCTTAAGCAACATAAGAGCAAAAAAAATAAAATGGTTAGTCTCAGCGCCCACAGCACAGTGGTTACGGTGTCGGCCACAAACACCTAGGGTGGCAGGTTCCAACCCAGCCCGAGCCAGCGAAACAACAATTACAACTACAACAGAAAAATAACCAGGTGTTGTGTCAGGTGCTTGTGGTCCCAGCTACTTGGGAGGCTGAGGCAAGAGAATCACTTGGACCCAAGAGTTTGAGGGTGCTGTGAGCTGTGATGCCACAGCACTCTACCGAGGGCAGCACAGTGAGACTCTGTCACAATAAATAAATAAATAAATAAATAAATAAATAAATAATAAAATGCTTAAACCAAGGTTATACAATTAACCTATCTATTAGCATTGAGCTACTGTCAAACTCCTAGGAATTTACTAGACAAAACATAATTATTTGTTAAAACCACTTGAGCTAAGGATTTAGAGACTCTTGTATCAGAATGCACATTCTAAACAAAAGTTGCAAGTTCTTATTCTTCTTAGCAAAGTATCTTAAGAATGGGGCGGCGCCTGTGACATATGGGGGTGCTGGCCCCATATACCAAAGGTGATGGGTTCAAACCCAGCCCTGGCCAAACTGCAACAAAAAAATAGCCGGGCATTGTGGTGGGTGCCTGTGGTCCCAGCTACTCGGGAGGCTGAGGCAAGAGAAGCACCTAAACCCAGGAGTTGGAGGTTGCTGTGAGCTGTGATGCCATGGCACTCTACCAAGGGTGATAAAGTGAGACTGTCTCAAAAAAAAAAAAAAAAAAAAAAAGTATCCCAGGAATGGAAGAAAAAGTATCCAATGTACTCAGCCCTACTATGAAACCAATTTATAGCTTTCTTTTGCTTTCCATAACTTAGCTTTCTATAGCTTTCTATAACCCAATTATAGCCCAAGAAGAAAGGGAAAGGAAAGAGAGAGAGAGGGGAGGGGGCAGGATGGGTGGAAGGAGGGTGATTGGTGGGGCCACACCTACAGTGCATCTTATAAGGGTACATGTGAAATTTACTAGGTGTAGAATATAAATGTCTTAACACAATAACTAAGAAAATGCCGTGAAGGCTGTGTTAACCAGTTTGATGAAAATATTCAAATTGTACATAAAACCAGCACATTGGGGCAAGACACGATTGTAAGAGGGACTTTACCTAACAAATGCAATCAGTATAACCTGGTTTCTTGTACCCTCAACGAATCCCCAACAATAAAAATAATTAATTAAATAGATCTTAATGGCACACCAGCCCATTTCTTGCCCTGCGTCCACAAAAATCTGCATTTTTAATAAGCACTTCAGGTGATTCATCATCACGATTAAGTTCATCTGTCTATAGTTAACCAATGAACATATTATTGTATCTTTGTTTACTTTTTAAATATATATCATTGTAGAAAAAAAAAAAACCCAGCACATTGTACTCCATGATTGCATTAATGTACACGGCTATGATTTAATTAAAAAAAAAAAAAGTTGCAGGTTCTGCCTGGTTCTGACAATGACAGGAAAATAGAAGGTTGCAGGTAGCTAAATGTTCAAATTCTCTAGACTTTGTGGACATTTATCAAGGATGTTAAAAGGCTCAAAAGACTATCAAAACAGAATCACAGGTTATGATAGAATAGTAGCAATTCACTTAACCAAGAGTGATAATCAGAAGACTTTAAAGGCAACACACAAAAAACCTCAAGTTTTTAAAACTCAATTTTCCCCAGTAATAAAAAACCTAATAAGGACAACATAAGAATTATCTCAATAAAACATAAAATCTTTGTTTTTCAGGCAGGTTACCAAAAGGTAAAGAAAATCTTCTTTAATGCAATTGCTTTTTCTTATGGGAAACCCATTTAGACAATTCTGAAGTCAAACTTCACGAAAAGAACACCAGAGCTTATCAGTCAAAAAAAGACTCTAAGAGACAAGAAACTAGAAAACTAAAACCTTGAGAAAAGGAATATACAACGCTTAGTAACAGTATAGGAATATTTTTTACCATAAATTGAACAATTCAAACATATCAAGAAGCTAAGAAAAGCATTGCTTTTCAGACCTAACCTTTCAGCGTCAGACCTAACACCAGTCTTAGAACCAGAGAAGGGAAAAATTACAGGAGCCCATGAAAATGTTGGGCAGGGTTATCATCTCAGGCCTTTCCAAGGGGAGGAAGACCTAAAAGCAGCAAGACACTGCAAAGTCAAACTTCTGAGAGAGAGCTGAGAAATTTCAAAAGAAGCAGATAATAGAAAACCTCCTGCAATTTTATTACATTTATCTCACATACATTTGCCTAATTTATTTTAGTAATTTACATAACCATTTCACTAGTCAGTTATTCAACCTATGTGATTGTGCACCCAACAAGGTCGTTTAATGTCTAAACAAATTTAATAGCTAAACATATTTTCATAAACAAAATTAGAAGAAAAGAGAAGGAAAAGAATTTTAAAACATAGACCAAGAAAAAAAAATCACAAAATGTCGTTTTTAGTTATTATTTTTAAACTTAAAGAAAAACCTACCAAAATAACAAACACAAGAATTCTAGTAAGACTTGCTATTCTGAATAAAGTAACATCTTTAATTCTATAAATATAGTAGAAATTTTAGAACATCTCCTGCTTAAAGATGTTCACTAATTTGATCTTTCTCAAATATCAATATCCCAAAATAAAACTTATTGACATGACTATTGACTGAGTAAACCTCTAATAGGAATACTTAGCACCTCAAATAATGGGACAAAGTCCTAACAATTTTTTTTTTTTTTTTTTTATAAGGATGAAGATCAAGCCTTTTTGGCACAATGAGAGATCTGTTTGTTGTCTATGGTGAACGTATCTTGCTCTTGCTCTGTAAACCTACTTTTCTCTTCCTCAGTAAACTGTTTCATTCTTGCCTTGTTTGGGGATATCTGACCATCGTTTGGCCAAGAGCACACCAAGAACTGAGAACACAGACAAAACTACTTGAACCCAGCATCTTAGTGCTGTGACCCAGACCACTCTGTCTAGGTGAGCCAGCTTGCCTTCCTTGCTTCAGATTTCCCCACCTTGCAGCAGAACTTAAGGGCACACCAGTGCTTACGTTCCGCCCTGCCATTTCTCAGACCGCACAGTTGAGTTCTCAGCTAAAACTGGGTGCAGGATAAGAAGTGTAGGAACGTGTCCCTCCCAGTAGGAGAGAAGTCTTTCATTTTGTTTCATCTTATGGAAGAGAGCTCTGTTGCCCATGGCACAGTGCCATGGTGTCCGCCTAGCTCACAGTAACCTCAAACTCTTGAGTTCAACTGATTGTCCTTCCTTAGCCTTCTGAGGAGCTGGGACTGCAGGCGCACACAATGCCCAACTTATCTTTCTATTTTTAGTAGAGATGACATCTCACCCTTGCTCAGGTTGATCTCAAGTCAAGATCTTCCTCAAGTCCCTGCCTATTCCTGAGCTCAAGCAATCCTCCCACCTTGGCTTGCCAGAGTGCTAGGACTACAGGTGTGGGCCACTGCACCCAGCCTTTGACATTGGTTTTTGACAGTGTACTTTTCTTTCTGATCAGATGGGATGCTTATGGCTCCTTCCTAGGTTAATGCTAAACAATATTTCCACCCCTGGTTTCATCTTCTTTGTCATGGCTAGCCACCCAATCGCAGGTGCTTGTACTTTTATAAACGACCAGGTTGTTAGACCAACAGATAACATTGCCCTGGTGGATAGTGAAAAAAACACAAGAGGCTCTTAGGTTTGAGGGGTTGTGCACAGCCTCTCTTCCTACAAATTGGAAAGGAGATAATTGGACCAGTTCCTCGGCTGAATGGCCCTGGTCAGTACGTGGGGGCCCAGAAAATCCCTTTTCCTGCCTTGTTGCTCAGCTAGATGGCCTAGGTCATTACCTGGGGACACCCAGCTTTAACAGGACCCAGCTGGCAAAGAATCCCCCCCATTCCCTCCTTTTTCCTCCTTAATTTCTAGATGGGTGCCAGGAATCAAAAATCCCTCCCCAAACCCCTTTGTGGGCACATTCTTTAAGCTGGGACAAGTTGGATCCAGACACTCTGAAGAAGAAACACTTAATCTTCTTCTGCACATCTGCCCGGCCACAGTAAAAGTGGACAGCAAAGAACAACAGCCACCACATGGGACTCTACATCATCCACCATCTGCAGTTGGACCTTGTTTACAAAAGGGAAGGAAAATGGGCCGAAATTTTGTATGTACAGACTCTCTTTTATTTATGGGAAAATCCTTAGTGGTGCAAGGGGTGTTCAGAGCCAAGTGAGACTATGGTATTAAGAGGCCTTCCTCAAGTTCTGGCCTATTCCATGCAGCCCCCATACTCAGGGAGGCCCAAAGGGGGTCCTACACAACATTATCAGAGGCATGAAAATTGGCCACTGGATTACACCTTTCAAATCCTAGATATTTGGTCAGTGCCTGTGGCTCAGCGGGTAGGTCGCTGGCCACATAAACCAGGGCTGGCAGGTTTGAACCCAGCCCAGGCCTGCCAAACAACAATGACAACTACAAAAAAAAAAAAACAAAAAAAAAAAAACAGCCAGGCATTGTGACGAGAACCTGTAGTCCCAGCTACTTGGGAGGAGCAAGATAATTGCTCAAGCCCAAGAGTTTGAGGTTGCTGTGAGCTGTGACACCATGGCATTCTGCCGAGGGCAACATAGTGAGACTCTGTCTCAAAAAAAGAAAGAAAAATCTTAAATATCTGGTAGGCAAAACAGTAGTGCCTATGAGTGCCTCGGGGTGAAATAATTCCTCAGAAGAGAAGTGGGAGAGTGAACACTTTCTAGTGTGTGTCCAGGGTGGTCTGAAGGCCAACAGATAAAGGCGGTCAAGGTCTTCCAAGGTCTCTGCCATAAGCCAAGGGCCAGAGGAAACCCCATAGCCTTCCTGGATCAACTCTCAAGACCAGAGATGCACACCAGACAAATCCTTGACCCAAGCAGCATCACATATTAGGAAAAAGGAAGCTTGCCCAGGACCCCTACTACCTCCCTGATGATATGGTGGCTGCCACTAATTCTGTTTTCTTTCTTTTTGTTTGTTTGTATTTATGTTTTGAGACAGAGCATCACTTTGTTGCCCCAGGCTAGAGTGTTATGGCGTCAGCCTAGCTCACAACAACCTCAGACTCTGGTCTGGCTTCAGGGGATCCTCCTGCTGAGTATATAGGACTACAGGTGCCCCCCATAATGCATGGCTAGTTTTTGTTCTTGGTCAGGCTGGTCTCAAACTCTGGAGCTCAAGTGATCCTTCCCACCCTGGCCTCTCAGAGAGCTGGGATTATAGGCATGAGCCACCACACCCAGCCTAACTCTGTTTTCTACAACAGAACTTCTGAGCTTGAGTCTCAGCCTCAGGGGAAGGAGTGGAGGAAAGATTCTAGGCATGCCCAATTTATGGAGCATTGGCACCCACATTGAAACCAATGGCCAGCGCCCCCACCAGATGGTGCCACATCTAGCAATGGGAATGGCATTGGGCCAAAAACTATCCCAACAAGGACAGGCTGCCCAAGGCCCTTTGTCACCAGTGCCATCAAACAGCTCACTTGATCACACTCTGTCCTATGGAGTCATCCCAGGAGGGGAGTTGGTCCCCAGACCAGATCATGGTACAGTGAAGGAGCCCACTCCCGTCAGACCCCTGGCAGGTGACTATTCCTGGACTGGAGCCAGGAGGAACCCTCCTGGTGGCAGGTCCCAGGGATACCTACTTGGGTCCATCACTCTTGGATAAAGCTGTGGAAAAACCAGTATGAAACTCATTCAGCCCCTGCAGATGACAACTCCAACACCAGGGGCCAAGCAGACCTGCTGTGGCTCCTTCAGATAAGTAATACAAACTGTTCACGGACAAGACACTTTTGCCCTGGCCAACCAAATCACATATATCCTAAGGCTCAAGCAAACCTGCTAAATATGCCCATCCACCTACAAATCCTAACAGGTTCAGGATGACATCAATGCCATCCTAAAGTCCACCCTCAATCTGTAGATGTGTGGCAAGACCTCTAGGCCCTGGTGGATATCCTTGTAATTCTCTTGGTCACCCCATTACTTTCCATCCTGAGAATTCTAATATTGGTAACAATCCTCATGAATGTTTGCTAAGTTTATTTCATCCCACCTAGAGGCCATTAAGCTACAAATGGGCCTATGTTCTCTTCCAGCCCCAGCACTTACCGTCTCCTCACATCCGCAACTACAGCCACCTATCAAGGATATGTACCATCTATCAAGGACATTGCAAGAGGCCATCCTGGGCGGCACCTGTGGCTCAGTGAGTAGGGCGCCAGCCCCATATACCGAGGGTGGTGGGTTCAAACCTGGCCCCAGCCAAACTGCAACAACAAAAAAATTAGCGGGGCATTGTGGAGGGCACCTGTAGTCCCAGCTACTTGGGAGGTTGAGGCAAGAGAATCACCTAAGCCCAAGAGCTGGAGGTTGCTGTGAGCTGTGACAACCATGGCACTCTACCAAGGGCCACAAAGTAAAACTCTGTCTCTAAAAAAAAAAAGAGGCCATCCTAATAGGAATCATTACCCCTACTCAGGAGGAAGCAGCCAGGTGAGTTATGATCCTACCCAATGATTTGGGCCGTTAGACTAGAGAACTGGGAAATGTTAGATAGCAGGGAACTGCCAATATTCTCCTAGGGACGAAAGTGGGGGCCTTGCCTTGGTCCTGCCTCTAGCAATTGTCCCTCCTGGGGAGGACAAGGGCATGAACTCTGTCTTGGTTCTGCCCCACTCTTGATCCTATCCTGAGGAACTGCCACGTTTTGGGTGGGGAGGAATACCCCTTGGGCCAGGCAGCCCACACACAATAGGATTTGGAAAGTGACCTAGAATTACCTAACGATAGTTATCATGTCATTAACTGTCCATCAAAGTGGCTCCATAGCGATGTCTGAAGCACAAGGAGTGCCTAATCCAGACATAAAACAAGACCCCAGACTATAACCAGTGCCTTTTTGTCATGACAAGGGATCCGTTTGTTGTCCACGGTGAATATATCTTGCTCTTGTTCTGTAAACCTATCTTTCTTTTCTTCAAGAAACTACATTGTATGCTGTAAAAAAAAAAAAAAAAAGGATCAAGATCAAGCTATTTAAAAACAATCTAACTGGTCTCAAAATATTTTTCTACTTAAGTGCAAATTCAATTACATGCAATACTTCCAAAGAATAACATTACTTTGAGATTCTCTTTGGAATCTAAAGAATAACCATTTTGTTCATTTGCAAATAAGTTACTATACAATAATTAACAGTTCAAGGATTCTTTTTAAAACTTTTCTAGGCAAAGGGCTTTGCTATGGCAACATAACCTACACATGGCAGTCTAGATTGCAACCAGTACTCGCAAAGAGTGAGTCAGAAACAGATTTTGTGTGTACCTTTCTGTAGACAATAAAGTCCATGGCAGAAACTGTATCTGTAACTAGGATTAAGAGACCAAAACCAAATTATCTTCATAAACATTTGACATCCTGTTTTTGTGCTATCATTTACTTGAAAGTTTTATTTATTCTAATTTATTTACACTTAAAAACCAGCTTGTTTACCAAAGATTTCTAAATTCATATGAATTTGAAAGGAATTTTGACTTATTTATTTGATTTATGAGAACTCTATAAACCAATTTTGGTAAACTTATAAAATACATGCACACATAGACTTATAACATATACATACATGAAACATATATAAACACACGCATACATACACAACGTTTTAATAGCTTTTATCTCGGAACTCTAGCCATGTGATCTTCGGAAGTTCTACATAAATCTATATAAAAAATAGCATAAATCATTCTGTTTCTATCTCTCTAGTGGGCATCTCTGCATCTCAGCCAGGTTGCCTCTGTGGTTGGAGATGGCTTTCAATCTTCCAGACCATAGGATGGAGGTGTCTTTTAATCCCTAAGACCTCAGAACCTGCCATAAAAGAAAGTACCCTCAGAGCCATCTCACAACCTCTTAGACTTTGGACTGTGCTTGTAATCCCAGTATCAACAAATTTAAAGAAAATAGAGACAAAGAGCTTGACAGACTCCACATTCATGTGCCACACAACAATAAAAGTGAACACTCAACTTAAAGAGAAATTCGGGAGGTTCCAAGCAAATAAACTTTAATGCCAATCAAAACAGGTTAATTCCCGCTCTTACAATGACTGGGGGCTTACTCAACCCAAAATGAATGGGCATTACCTGAGAATTCCCCAGACTGAGAGGGGCATCCCTCACTGTGTGGTACCCGGCTCGGATGCAAATTTCAAAATTCACAGGTCCTTTCTTCAGAGGACCATCAGTGCTTTGGAGGCTGGTAAGAATGCATGGGGGCCCCGTAGTAACAGCAGAGATGGCAGGAAGTGCAAAGCTGGTCTCTGGAAAATTTGGCCAGGTAGCTGTGAAGGACACTTTTGGTATCTTCCTACTGCAAGGCCATGTGAATGCCATCCTGGATGAGCCCCCATAATTGCTATTGAAACCACAGGGGGATGTCAGTCTAAGTCCAGTTGCTTATCACATAAAGATCCAATTTTTAAGACCACAGGGATTGCCAAAGAAGAAAGGAATTTATTTTATTTTATTTTTATTTATTTTTTTTTGAGACAGAGACTCAAGCTGTTGCCCTGGGTAGAGTGCGGTTGCATCATAGCTCACAGCAACCTCAAACTCCTGGGCTCAAGCGAGTCTCCTGTCTCCACCTCCCAAGTAGCTGGGACTACAGGCGCCCACCACAACGCCCAGCTATATATTTTTTTTTTTGGTTGCAGCTGTCATTGTTGTTTGGCTGGCCCAGGCTGGATTCGAACCCGTCAGCTCAGGTGTATGTGGTTGGCGCCTTAGCCACTTAAGCCACAGGTGCCAAGCCAAGAAAAGAATTTTTTTGATACTTTTAATATGACAGACACCTTGTCAAGAAACTGCTTCAAATCTGTCCCTCCAGCTAAGGGAGATCATGGAGTTTTGTTAGGGGTTTTTTTTGTTTTTTTTTTTTGAGACAGAGGCTCACTTTGTTGCCCTCAGTAGAGTGCTGTGACGTCACAGCTCACAGCAACCTCTAATTCTTGCACTTAAGTGATTCTCTTGCCTCAGCCTCTGAGTAGCTGGGACTACAGGCACCTGCCACAAAGCCTGGCTATTTTTTGGTTATAGTTGTCATTATTGTTTGGTAAGCCCAGCTGGATTCGAACCTGCCAGGTCTGGCGTATGTGTCTGGTGCCCTGGCCACTGAGCTACAGACACCGAGCCAAGATCATGAAGTTTTAAAGGAAGGGCCACATGCCTTGGGGCAGGCCATGGTGTATCTCATAAGGGGCTATTTGCAGTGCTGTGGGTTGTGGAGGATGGTAAATCTTGGCATCAAGAAATCTGCCCAGGTGCCTTTAGAATCTCAGCTCCTTTGTCTTACAGAAAATTCACTATTTGTGAGTAACAATTCAAAGGCCCAAGTAGGCTAGTTAAAGGAGAGGATTACAGAGGGATCCTTGAAATTTGTTCAGTGGGGGCTGGTCACGGTTGTTGGAATCTCTAATCTCGCTTCTCTTTTGCATTGAGTATCTCAATCTCTTTGACTTTCAGGGTATTAACCTAAAGGAAAAATGGAGGTCAAATTAATGTAGGTAGAGAGTTCATTTGAGCCAAGTTTGAAGACTAAAACGTGGGAGTATACATTATTTATTTTAATTTTTTTTTTAGACAGAGTCTTAGTCTATCGCCCAGACTAGAGTATCACGGTGTCAGTCTAGCTTACAGCAACCTCAAACTTCTGGGTTCAAGAGATCCTCCTCCCCCAGCCTCTTGTTTAGCTGCAACGACAGGCGCCTGCCACCATGCCTGGGTAATTTTTCTATTTTTAGTAAAGAAAGGTCTCACTCATGCTCAACTGGTCTCCAACTCCTTAGCTAAAGCAATCCTCCCATCTTGGCCTCTCAGAGAGCTAGGATTACAGGCACAAGCCACCCATCCCACTGGCCCACAAAATGGTGGTTTGTTTTTTTGCAGTTTTTGGCTGGGGCTGGGTTTGAACCCGCCACCTCTGGCATATGGGGCCGGCGCCCTACTCCTTTGAGCCATGGGTTTTTAAATGAAAAAAGAAGAGCAGCAGTTCCTAAGTTGTAATTTATATTAAAATTACATAAACTTTTCATTGGCTATACATTATTTTTTGTCTCACAAATATCAGGAACATGAAAATAAAGAATTAGGCACGTAAAGTAAGGAATGCAATGCCTTTAAAAAATTGCCTTGGGGCGTGAGTGCAAGAGGTTTGACTAAACTGTGGTACTTGGGTATTACCACGCCCTCTGGCCTGATCAATTTTGCCTAACTCACATAGTTCAGACTGCTCTGAGCTATTTTTCTTTTCTCAGGGGATTCCAGGAATTACTTTGTACTGTGAGAGAACATTGCCCTTTTGGTTGGCAGGTCACTGGTGAGTGTGCAGTTTTGTAGGTAGCTGACAACATTTGCAATGGATGCTTATTACTGCAAAGAGCTACCTGTTTCTCTGAAGGCATAAATAAGAAAATAGCAGTTTAGGCTTGGCCATAGCACAGTGGTTACGGCGCCAACCACATACACAGAGGGTGGAGGGTTCAAAGTTGGCCCAGACCAGCTAAACAACAATGACAACTGCAACAACAAAAAGAGTAGCCGGGTGTTGTGGTGGGCACCTGTAGTCCCAGCTACTTGGGAGGCTGAGGCAGGAGAATCGCTTAAGGACAAGAGTTGGAGGTTGCGGTGAGCTGTGACACCGTGTGACTCTAACCAGGGTGACAGCTTGAGACTCTGCCCCTCCCCCCCCAAAAAAAAGAAAAATTATTTAGCTGAGTGTGGTGGCACATGCCTACAGTTGCATCTACTCTTGAGGCTGAGATAGCCTTGGAGGTTGCAGTGAGCTATGATCATGCCTTTGCATTCCAGCCTTAGTGAGAGAACAAGACTATGTCTCACAAGCTGGAGAAATGGTCACCACCAAGCAATAGGCTCCCATGGAAATGGGCGATAATAGAGTGGGCTGATAGACTCTGGGTTGCCAGCCAGACTCAGAGAATGTCCTTGTGATACAGATCCCCCTACTTAGGGCTGGACATGAACCCCATTTTCTAGGCCTAAGCAAGCTCAACCATGTTCTGTAGGCCCAAGAGCCAGTCTGACCAGCATCACACCTAAACTGCCACTCTAGGAGCAGAGCCCTAAACAAGATCAGTGTGCCACCTATGCCACCATTCGTAGAGCAGAGAACACACCCTAAATAAAACAAGACTACATTCCTAAAAAAGGGCAGTTTTATTTTTTTTTGTTGTTGTTGTTGTTTTGAGACAGTCTCACTCTGTCATCCTGGGTAGAGTGTCATAGCACCATCGTAGCTCACAGCAACCTCAAACTGTTGGGCTGAAACAATGCTCCTGCCTAAGCCTCCCATGCAGCTGGGACTACAGGTACACCGCGATGACTGGCTAGTTTTTCTACTTTTAGTAGAAACAAGGTCTTGTTCTTCCTCAGGCTGGTCTGGAACTTCTGAGCTCAAGCAATCCACCTGCCTCAGCCTCCCGGAGTTCTAGGATTACTGGTGTGAGCCACCACACCCAGCCAAAAGGGCAGTTTTAAAATTAATTCTGCCCTCAGACCCCTGGTGCCAAATGACTGTGACATTCCATCTCCCAAACCCCCCTGCTCACAGGATAAAACAGGGGCATATAAACCCCTAGACAGAAGGCCTCCAGGGGCTACCCTCTCTGGTAACCCACCTTTCTTTCTCTCATCTATCAAAAAAGTCTGTCCTTTTGCTTAGTCCCAGTGGTCAGTGGATTTATTCTCCGAATCTCTGAGGCCAAGGGCCCAGCGGAGAGAGAGAGAGAAAGATTCTGGCTACACTCACAGCAGGATACACTGTGGACACGTTGCACAATTGGAGCCTAAAGTTCAATGTAAAAATGGAACCCTTGATTTCTGGGAATGTAGCTGCTCCACCTCCCAGCTTCGTTGTCTCCTTTAGTCTTTCTTTTCTTTTTTCTTTTCTCTTTCTTTCTTTCTTTTTTTCTTTTTCTTTTTTGAGACAATCTCACTCTGTCACTTTGGGTAGAGTGTTGTGGGATCATCATAGCTCACAGTAACTTCAAACTCTTGGGCTCAAGTGATCCTCTTGCCTCAGTCTCCCAAGTAGGTGGGATTACCATTTTTCCTAGAGATGTTAACTAAGACAAAATGTTAAGCCCCACAGCTGACTGAAGAACTGGACCCCTCTTAGCCAAGAAGACCCCAGAAACACTCTAAAGCTGAGTGGCTGACCATGAGAAGGAAGGTCAGATTTGCCTCCTCATGCTTTTTGAAGATACCTTGGTAATTCATCAACAGACCCAAGGCTATGCAAGATACAGCTTAAACCACATCTGCAGGTCCTCAACTTGCTGAACCGATTAGATGAGTCTGAATATATGTCCCCTGGCTTGTCTATGACTAGCAGACTTCCTTATCTTAATTTAAAACATTCTAACCCTTTAGACAAAGCTTCTTTTTGTCACCCAATTGCAATCCAAAGAATCTTTTTCTTCTTTCTTTCTTTTTTTTTTTTTTTGAGACAGAGTCTCACTTTGCCCTCGGTAGAGTGCCATGGTGTCACAGCTTACAGCAACCGCAAACTCTTGGGTTTAAGAGATTCTCTTGCCTCAGCCTCCCAAGTAGCTGGGACTACAGGCGCCCATCACAAAGCCTGGCTATTTTTTTGTTGCAGTTGTCGTTGTTTAGCAGGGCCGGGCTGGGTTCAAACCCTCCAGCCCCGGTGTATGTGGCCGGTGCCTAACTATTGAGCTACAGGCACCAAGCCACCAGAGAATCTTTAAACCCACCTATTATTAGATGTGAGAATTCACCTCTGAGCTGTTCCATGGACCTGGTTCAGTTCACCCAGCAGAAGTAGCAAGTTTGAGTGAGTCAAAGGGAGAGCAAGAAACTGGGGTAATAGAAAAGGAGGCACCTGGGGATCCAATACAGCAGAATGGGAGAAAAGTTTTTATTTAAAGTGAAGAAAATGGCCAGGTGCTGTGGCTCACTCCTGTAATCCTAGCACTCTGGGAAGCCTAGGCGGGTGGATTGCCTGAGCTCACAGGTTCAAGACCAGCCTGAGCAAGTGCAAGACCCCGTCTCTAAAAATAGCTGGGCATTGTGGTGGGCACCTGTAGTCCCAGCTACTAAGGAGACTGAGGCAAGAGGATCACTTGAGCCCAAGAGGTGGAGGTTGCTATGAGCTGTGATGCAACTGCACTCTACCGAGGGTGACAAAGTGAGACTATGTCTCAAAAGAAAAAAAAAGGGTGGTGCCTGTGGCTCAGTGAATAGGGCACCAGCCCCATATACGGAGGGTGGCGGGTTCAAGCCCAGCCCAGGCCAAACTGCAACAAAAAATAGCTGGGCATTGTGGCGGGTGCCTGTAGTCCCAGCTACTTGGGAGGCTGAGGCAAGAGAATTGGAGGTTGCTGTGAGCTGCGATGCCACTGCACTCTACCAAGGGCGACAAAGTGAGATTCTGTCTCTTAAAAAAAATAAAAAATGAAGAAAACAAGGAGGATCACTTGAGCCCAAGAGTTTGAGGTTGCAGTGAGTTAGTGATGCCACTTCATTATAGCCTAGGGAAACATTATAGCCTGGGTGTGAGACTATCTCAAAAAAAAAAAAAAAAAAAAGGTCTCTGGAGGTCTAGAAGAGACATTTTAGGCTCATTTCGTATGTTAAAATTGGACAGGAAGAATTTTTTTTTTTTTTGAGACAGAGTCTCACTATTTTTTTTTTTTTAATTAAATCATAGCTGTGTACATTGATATGATCATGGGGCATCATACACTAGGTTCATAAACTGTTTGACACATTTTCATCACACTGGTTGACATAACCTTCCTGGCGTTTTTTTAGTTATTGTGCTAAGACATTTACATTCTACATTTACTAAGTTTCACATATATCCTTGTTAAGATGCACCGCAGGTGTGATCCCATCTGTCCCCCGTCCTCTACCCCCCTCCCCAGAGTCTCACTTTGTGGCCCTCAGTAGAGTGCCTGGCATCACAGCTCACAGCAACCTCAAACTCTTGGGCTTAAGCAATTCTCGTGCCTCAGTCTCTCAAGTAGGTGGGACTACCAGTGCCCACCACAATGCCTAGTTATTTTTGTTGTTGTTATTGTTGTTTAGCTGGCCTGGGACGGGTTGGAACCTGTCTGCCCAGTGTATGTGGACTGCGCCCTATGTACTGAGCTACAGGCGCCAAGCCAGACAGGAAGAATTTTCATATGAGAAATGGTATTTAACTTTCAATGAGTTTTATTTGAATGAACATATTATTCATATGAGGTTATTAAAAATATTGATTATAAGAGATTTCTAAAAATGTAATCTGTCTTGGTATATGTTATCAGTCCTAATAAGGTCTATTATGTCAAATTATTTTAAGCCACAAAATTTTTTGTCAATTGCATTTTCAACCCTATCCTTTTGAAGTATTTTTTTCCACCATAAATTGCTTTATTCTGATACCTGTTTTTTCTAAAAGCTCTTTGCAAATCCTCAAGTGTTGTATCTTATAGGAGGCTCATAGAAAGGATAAAAAGACTCTGACGAGGGCAGCCCCTGTGGCTCAGTGAGCAGGGCACCGGCCCCATATACCGAGGGTGGCGGGTTCAAACCCAGCCCCAGCCAAACTGCAACAAAAAAAATAGCCATGGGGTTGTGGTGGGTGCTTGTAGTCACAGCTACTCAGGAGGCTGAGGCAAGAGAATCACCTAAGCCCATGAGCTGGAGGTTGCTGTGAGCTGTGACACCATGGTACTCTACGAGGCAATAAAGTGAGACTCTGTCTCTAAAAAAAAAAAGACTCTGACGAGTACCTCAAAATATGAGCCTCTGCTTATGACTTTGAGATCATACCATTGGATTCCAAAACTCCAACAAAGAAACCTGGACTCATAAAACTGCTAGTGGAATAATAATTAATTACGTAGGACTGAACTAAAAGAGAACTGAAATTATATTTTATGATTTTTTAAATTTAAAATACTACTGGTTGTTTTTATGCTTTGTTTTCTAGAGTTAAGAAATTATTTTGAGCTATAGCTTACAACAGCATGAAATAGTTTGGATATTTGTCCCCTTGAAATCTCATGGTGAAATCTGATCTCATATTGGAGGTGAGGCCTAGTGGGAAGTGTTTGGGTCTCGGAGAAGGATCCCTCCTAAATGACTTGGTGCCCTCCTCATGGTAATGAGTGAGTTCTTGCTCTATTAATTGCCTTAATTGTTATGAAGAGCCTGGAACTTCCCTCCCCTCGCTCATGCTTCTGCACTCTCTCTACCCTCCCCTCTCTCATGCTTCTGCACTCTCACTACCCTCCCCTCTCTCATGCTTCTGCGCTCTCACTACGTGATCATGCCACATTCCTTTGCCTTCTCCTTACCTTACCTTCTACTCCTGGGCCCTCAGCAGAAGCACTGTGCTGGCACCATGCGTCTTGTACAGCCTGCAAAACCATGAGCCAAATCAAACCTCTCTTCAGGGGTGGCTCTGTGGCTCAGTGGGTAAGGGCGCTGGCCCTATATACCAAGGATGGCAGGTTCAAACCCTGGCCAAACTGCAACAAAAAATAGTGGGGTGTCGTGGCAGGCAACTGTAGTCCCAGCTATTTGGGAGGCTGAGACAAGAGAATCGCCTAAGCCCAGGAGTTGGAGGTTACTGTGAGCTGTGTGACGCCACGACACTCTACTGAGGGCGATAAAGTGAGACTCTGTGTCTACAAAAAAAAAAAAAACCTCTCTTCATTACAAATTACCAGCCTCAGGTATTCCCTTATAGCAACACAAGTGGACAAGGAGGCAGCAATTGAGTAAAGTATATTTAGGTGAGCAAAATTGAGATATTTGCCTTTCTCACTACCTGATATTCTAAAAATTTAGAAATTATTCATAAGCATTCTTATTTTATGATATAGCTATTTGCACAAATTCAACAAGAATCTATTTTCTTTTTTAATAGGACAAAATTGGAAACACTGGTTAACCGAAATGTCATATTTTTACATAGACAGGCTACTCTGAGGTACTGAGGTTGACTTTCTAAAGCTAAATGGACTAGGAAAAACACTAGCCAGGTACCTTGTCTACACAGCTCCTTCACAGGATTCTTGACCTTGTGATGAGTAAATAATATCACTTTCTCACAGGCCCAGTAACCTGAAGATATTTTGGGGACCTTGAGTAGGGAAGAATTCATTCAAGGCAATTAATACAGCAATCCATATACGTTTTGCCACAATCTGATGGCAAAACCTCAACTTGGTTTTCTAGCCTCAAGAGGCTTTTAAAAGTCTAATCTGACTTTTAGGGCATCCTACTCTAGAGAGCTGTGGCGGAGGCACAGACTGTCTTTTACGACATCTAGAGGTATGTGACTATAAACTGAATGGAAGTCCCAGATTTGCCAGCGGCAAATAAGTACGTTATCTAGGATTTACTATCCAGCAGGGGGAGAGAAATCTAGGCATGGAATAGAGGCAGGTCATTAATCGCCTTCCCACCCCCATGAGCCGAAAGCAAGTTCAGGAATTCTTAGGTGCGGTGAACTTCTGCCCCCTTTGGATTCCCAACTTTGCTATTTTGGCCAAACCGTTGTATGAGACAAGTAAAAGAGAGAGAAGACAACCTTTAGAATGGAGAAAAGAACAAGAATGTGCCTTCTCCCAGATGACTGCACCTGCCCTGGGGCTAGCAGACTTGGCCAAGCCCTTGACTCTGTATGTCTCAGAGAGAGATAAGATGTCTGTGGGTGTGTTAACCAGCTGGTTGGGTCCTGGCCAAGGCCTGTAGCCTACCTCCATAAGCAGTAGGATGGAGCGGCAAAAGGATGGCCACCCTGCTTACAGGCTCTAGCCGCTACTGCTCTCCTTGTGCAAGAAGCTGATAAGCTGACTCTAGGGCAAAATCTCGGAGTGGAAATACCCCACTCTGTGGTCACTTTAATGGACACTAAGGAACATTTTTGACTCTCTAATGCAAGAACACCCTGAACCCAGCCATGTTTCTTCCAGTCAGTGGAAGAGAGACTGAGCATGACTGTACAGAAGTTATAGGTAGTATGTATTCTAGTAGATGTGACTTGTGTGACCAGCCTTGGACAGATGTAGACTGGGACTTGTATGTAGACTGAAGCAGTTACATGACGACGTAAAGTGAATGGTGGGCTGGGTATGTAGTGTGGTCACCTTAACAGAGACCGTAGGGGCTCAACCCTACCCCAACGGACATCGGCTCAGAAGGCTGAGTTAATTGCCTTGACTAGAGCCTTAGAACTAGATCAAAGGAAAAGTGTGAATATCTACACGACTCCAAGTATGCTTTTCTGACTCTCTAAGTACACAGGGAATTATACAAGTAAAAGGGACTATTAAATTCTGGGGGAAAGGACTAAGTATCAGCAGGAAATACTTCAGTTGCTAGAGGCAGCATGGAAGCCCTGGAAGGTGGCAGTGATGCATTATCATGGACATCAAGGAAATGCTTCCACCATCACTAAAGGGAATGCTAGGGCTGGTACTGAGGCAAAAAGGGCTGCATCCCAACCACACCACGTGTCTCCAGTGGCTCCCCTCATCCCATGGGTTCCAGAGCTCTCACCTATCTACTCCCAGGAAGAGAAGGAATAGTTGGCAGCAGAGAGGAGCCAGGAAATGGAGGGAGAATGGATAAAGATGCCAGATGGACAAGCAGCAGTCCCCCAGCTTCTAGGAGCCACTGTGGTGACAGGAGTCTTTGATGAAGTGGCTGGGCTGGTACATCTGCCACCTGGTAGCCCTGGCCAAAACTGTCAGTCTACAGTGTGTCACCTGCAACCAGTTCAACGTGCGCCAAGGACTGACAGTACCCCCAGGAATCCAGTCATATGGAGCAACGCCATTCAAGGACTTCCAGGTAGACTTTACTGAAATGCCCAGGTGTAGAGGGAACAAGTACTTGCTGGTGATGGTGATACTTGGAATAGGTAAAAGCCTTCCCCACTAGGATAAAAAGGACTCCTGAAGTAGTAAAAGTGTTTCCCAGAGAAATTGTCCTATGGTTTAGGTTGGCACTCTGGTCTAAATTTGACAATGGGCTAGCCTTCATAACAAAAATAGTGCAAACAATAGCTAAAGCTTTGGGTATCACCTGGAAACTATATGTAACTTATAGGCCTCAAAGCTTGAACAGGATAAAGTGCATGAACAGGGCCATAAGAGCAGGAATGGGTAAACTCTGCCAGGAAGCAAAGCTTAATTGGATATGGGCCTTGCCACTGGTGTTGTTCAAAGAGGCCTCTGTCAATCCTCTGCAACTTAGCAAGGTCTCCTAAAACAACTGTGAAAGACTGAGCTGAATAGACAAAAACTCTTGAAAGAGTAGCGAGGAAAATCTCCACTGGGGTAATTAACCGTGTTCTGTTTAGTCTTTTGTGTCTGTACATCCTTTCTCTCTGGAGGATCAAGGGGATCAAGTCTAGGTCCAAGATCAGAACTTGGTCCCCCTCAAACCAAGGTAATAAGGACTTTATGCCTCATCCTGACCACACACACAGCAATGAAGGTGGAAGGAATCCTCACCTGGAGTCATCACAGCTGGCTGAATAGAGCTTCACCACCCTTTGGGAAGTAAAGGTAACTTTTAAGACGGTCAACATGCCCTGCTCCAGCCACATACTGGGAGCTGGCCGCACGGCTGAAACCTGAGGAAACTCCTCGAGGGATTTGTCTTAATTGGACTTTGAACTTTGGGGAAAGGAGGGGAGGGATGTCACACAGGGAAAAGTAAAAACTCATACTAGCCCACCACCATGGTACTATTAAGGCCTGAGTAGAGAACCCAAGAAGAGTCACAGTTCCTAAAATCTAAGTGCTGAAAAGTAATTAATATTGGCACCTGCAGAGGCAAGCTGATATTGAGACCCCAAATTAAAATATATTGGAGTCTCAAAAGGGGGGAATAAGAAAGGATACCTGAGAAGGGTGAGGTCTGGGAGAACAGGTCTTCTCAAGGAGACCACAAAGAACACCTGCGGGGTCCTCTCCATGATGACTCAGATCTTGGAAATTTGCAAACTTAACTTACTAAAACTTGGAAATGTCCAAGTTCTGTAAAATCCTGTAGTTCTGTAGGGGCGGGAATAGCATCTCCTGCTTGATTCAAACTGGCCAATGAGAAGGGTATCTGTGGGGTGGAACTTTTTGACTGTCGATAAAAAGGGAAAGATCAAGCCAGTCGGGGAACATGGCCATTTGGAATTCTTCTATGCCATAAGCTCCCAGCCAGTGAATAAAGCCCTTTCTCTTATTTAAAAAAAAAAAAAAAAAAAAGTCTAATCTCAGATTTTTTATAAAAAATGTCCACCAAATCCAACTTAAAAAGAGCCTACATGACCAGTCACTGTTCTTGCTGCTCTTGATGCAAATAACCAAGCCAAGTATAATGAGACTAAAACTTACTTTGCAAATAAATTGTTCTTACTATGATTTATCCTTTATAGGAAAGGAGGATGAGAGAGAAAAAAATTATGTTTGAGAAGAAACTATAGTACCCTATTATTAGATTCTAGCCCTGACCATTATTCTTGACTTTTAATTATTTGCCTATAATTTGGACTAAATCCTGAATTATTTCTAGGCCTCCAAATTTATGTTTCCAATTTCTTTTTTTCATTTTTCTAATGTGGACTCATTGAAATTGCAACACCTTTTCCCTAAGGCTCTGCAAGCTGAAGCTTTTATATAAACTACTTTATGCCATTGCCTATGTCCACTTTAACTAGAGATGCATTGAATCTAACATCTAGAGACCTCAACTGACTTCCCCCCAGAGTTTAAGGAAACTGGTTTATAGACTATTACAAACATCAACTTGTTTTTCTTCTGACTGAGAGCCCATCTGAAATGCCATCTCCTGAAATGAGCCACAACTGTTTAATTGGAAAGTCCTATTCCCAGAAATGGCAGGCTGGTTTAATGGGACACTTTACCACTCCACTATTAACTTGATTTTTCTCTCCATAGACATCAACTCAGCTTTTAGTATGTGATACGTCAAGGGAAGTTTCAGACAGGGGAATGATGGGGTACAAAAAAAGTGATTGCTCAAAATATGTTGCTTAGGCATGCTGAGTGGTTATGAAAATTGAAAGCCTCAGGATTAAGCTCAAGTGTCAAAGCATTTTTAACCTTTGAAATACTCCACTCCTACCCCAAACTCAAGAAGGAGTCTCTCCAGAATTTCCTTCTTACCAGAAGAAACACAGTTGCCTTCTATCTCCTCCCTGACATCTCATTATCTATTACAGAAAAGAAGACAAAACTGGAACTGTATGTGGATGGATTTTTTTTTTTTTTTTCACAAACTCATGCCTGCATCTGGGGCTCATTCAAATTCCAAAGAGAATCATTTACAAATTAATTTCTGTCTTCCTGGTCCCTTGATTCTCCCTAATAATCATTTACTGCCCTTCAAAAGAAGTATCTATAGTCCCCATCTCCTTCCTCCATTATAAAAAAGAGCATAAGCTTCTATCTCACATTAGAGGGGGTGGAGCAATCACTCTGTCATTTCCTTCCCCCCACACACATTAATAATTTTGTATACTTTCCTTCCTATTAATCTGCCTTTTGTCTGTTATTTTCCCCTTTCATTTTCAGAAGATGAAGGGGAAATTTACTCTTTGCCTCTATACATGTTTTGCAAATATTTCTCCCCAATTTGTGACTCTTTTCATTTTCTTAAAAGTGTCTTTCTAGACAAGAGTGATGGCTCGTACCTGTAATCCTAGCCAAGGCAGGTGGATCACCTGAGCTCAGGAGTTTGAGACCAGCCTGAGCAAGAGCAAGACTCTGTCTCTAAAAAATAGCCAGGCATTGTGGCAGGTGCCTGTAGCCCCAGCTACTCAGGAAGCTGAGGCTAGAGAATCAATTAAGAGTTTGAGGTTTCTGGGAACTATGAGACCACAGAACTCTACTAGGAGCAACAAAGTGAGACTCTGTCTCAAAAAACAAAGTGTCTTTTTAAAAGCAAATGTTCTTAATTATTATTATTGTTTGTTTATTTATTTCCTTTTTTTTTTTTTTTTTTTGAGGCAGACTCTCACTTTGTAGCCCTCAGCGGAGTGCTATGGCGTCACAGCTCACAGCAAACTCAAACCCTTGGGCTTAAGCGATTCTCTGACCTCAGCCTCCCAAGTACTTGGGACTACAGGTGCTGGCCACAACGCCTGGCTATTTTTTTGTTGCAGTTGTCATTGTTGTTTAGCAGGCCTGGGCCAGGCTCAAACCCGCCAGCCTCGGTATATGTGGCCTACTCACTGAGTTACAGGCGCTTAGCCTGTTTTCTTTTCTTTTTTTTTTTTTAGAGACAAGTTGGGGCTATAAACTTCCAAGTAGGACTACTGGTACATGCCACTGTGCCTGGTTACTTCTTAATTTTAATTATGTCCAATTTATCATTTTATTTTATAGATCATTTTATATAATATCTAAAAAGTTTAATTTGACCTAAGTAACAAATCTTTTCCTCTGTTCTCTTCCAGAAGTATTATAGATTTAGCCATTACATGTAAGTTTGTAATCCATTTTGAGTTATTATTGTTTTTTTTGTTTTGTTTTGTTTTGTTTTTAACAGATAGGGTCTTGCTCTATTGCCCAGGCCTGGAGTGCAGTGGCATGATGGTAGTTCACTGCAGCCTCTAACTCCTAGGCTTCTCCTGCCTCAGACTCCCAAGTAGCTGAGACTATACGTATGTGCCACCACACCCAGATGATTTTTAAATTTTTTGTAGAAATGAGGTCTCACTGTATCGCCCACTATGATCCTCTTGCCTCAGACTCCAAAGTTCTGGGACTATAGGCATGACACAACCATACTCAGCTTTGAGTTATTTTTTTTGTTTGTAATGAGAGTGAGGAAAGAGAAAAAAACTTATACTTGTTAGTGATCCTGAGAAAGCAGCAGGCAGCTGCAAAAGATAAGAACAAACTTTACACTAAGATAAAATGACCTTGAAAAGAAAAAGAAGTTGGGCCACATCTATGGTGCATATTTTTATCTATAATAAAAAAAAAAAAAAAAGACTCTGTGAGGCAAAAGAATTGCTTAAGCCCAAGAGTTTGAGGTTGCTTGAACTGTGATGCCATGGCACTTTACCCCAAGGGACAGCTTGAGACTCTGTCTCAAAAAAATAGAAAAAAAAAAAGAAAAAAAGACTCTGTAACTAATAACAATACCCTGGTTTCTAACATCTGTAGCCATAACAATGTAGCTGATATTGAACTGAAGGGGAAAAAATGGTGTAAAAGAGTTTGGAAAAAATCTATTCCCCAGAATTCAGCATTTCATGCCTTGAAGCACCTGAGTTCCCGCCAGCAATTAATGGTTCCTTTCTCTATATTGTTGGTATAAATGTCTGTCTGTTCTAATTTGCCATTTTCCTGCAACATTTTTGGTTCCCTGACCAGGGAAATGAGCAGGCGGATTGGAACCGAAAGACTCTGGGGGTTTCCCCACACCAAGTGTAGTACCTGTTAGGGGTACTCCCCAGCACCCTGACTGACGCCATTCCCTAAAAGCGCTCCTGTGCTGATTATATACATCTGGGCAGAGTGGAGGGGAGGTCCCATGGTGGTCCTCTGCAGTGGCATCTCACCAACAGAGGAACCAACGTATGGGGGAAGAGCACATCCAGACTAAGGTAAAAACTGGATTTAAAAGGGGGTGTAATACTAGTAAAGCCCACTACAAAGAGTGGGAGAGGAGCTTGATCACCTTCTTGAGGCAGGAGCCTCAATAAAAAGAGACAGGAAAAGGAATTGACCTCCAATGAGTCAGGGGGTCTCAGTCAGAGAGGGAAATTGACCTGCAGGAGGCAGGAGGCCTCAGTAAGAGGGGCAAAAAAAAATAAATAAATAACAGGAGGAGGCAGGGAGGCTCCACAAGGCAGGCGGCCTCCCCAAAAGTAAAATGGAGGAATTGTTTAGCCTCTGCAAATAAGTGGGATGTGAAAGAGTGAATGACTATATAGCTCCCCGACTGGTTACAGTTATGGAGCTCAGCTCGATTGGGCCCTAACCAGTGGTTCCATGGAGACGTCATGAGGCACAATGGTAACTTGCTGCATAGCAGCAACCAGACCCTGGGTTTATACGGGTGCACCTTAGCTAAGACTCTCCCTAAAGCCTTGAAAGAGGCATGGCTAGGTGGGCACCTGAGAGATCTTCAAACCACCCCTCTCCTTGTTTTTCTGCATTGCAGGGATGGGTCCTGTGCCATCTAAGAAAACCAGGGTTAATGGTTCAGAATTTAAAGTAAAAAAAAAAAAAAAAAAAAAAAAAAAAAAAATTGGCTTTGTAGGGGACTATGGAGTTACTATGACCCCTAAAAAGTTGAGTAAGCTTTGTGAGCTAGTGTTGCGGAAGACCAGGCCCAACGGAGAGAAAGAGCACCCAAACACCACGTTTATAAGAGGAAGGGCTTTATTCACCAGCCGGGAGCTTATAGTATAGAAGAATTCTATACTATAGAATGGCCATGCTCCCCACCTGCCTTGGTCTTTCCCTTTTTATTGACAGTCAAAAAGTTCCACCCCACAGGTACCCTTCTCATTGGCCAGTTTGAATCAAGTGGGAGATGCTATTCCCGCCCCTACAGAACTATAGGATTTCACAAAACTTGGAAATTTTCAAGTTTCAGGAAGATAAGTTTACAAATTCCCAGGAGCTGAGTCACCATGGAGAGGACCCCACAAATTATCCTTGTGGTCTCCTTGAGAAGACCTGTTTTTCTAGACCTCACCCTTCTCGGGTATCCTCTCTCACTAGAATGGCCATCCTTTGGAGTAGGTTGGCCATCAGAAGGGAGTTTAGATGTAGGCCTAGTAAAGAAGATATACAGAATAGTGACTGGTTAGCCTGGACACCCTGATCAGTTCCCGTGCAGAGACACGTGGCTGACACTAGTAGTAGAGCCACCCTGTGGCTGAGAGGACAGGTGGCAACTGCAGTGATAGCCAAAGTAGAAGAACAAAACATTAAAAAGACCTGGTGACAAATTAAAAGGCCAAGTACTAATAGGTCCTAATCCAGAGAACCCACCTGAAATACAAATAAGGCCACAATAACACTTACTGACAAGAGAACTGCTGATCTCAAGGTTCCTACACCACATCTATTATTAACTTTAACTTTGCACCAGACAGTGCCAAACCCGTACACACTTCTTAGCTTGGTATCAGCAGAGGTTGCTTGGTTCACTTGTTTAGATTTGAAAGATGCCTTCTTTACTATCCGAGTGGCACCAGTAACTCAGAAGCTGTTTGCTTTCCCATGGGAAGACTCCCAAATCGGAGTTGTTTGACAACATACCTGGACTTGGTTGCCAAAAGCATTCAAAAACTCCCTTGCAATCTTTGGGGAAGCCCTGGTGAGAGACCTGTCAACCTTTCCTGCACAACAGTCACAGTCTACCTTACAGCAGCATGTGGATGATTTACGACTAGGCTATGAGACTAGGAAAGGAACTGATATGTTGTTAAAACAGTTACAGAACTGCAGATATAAAATTTCCTGGAAGACAGCAGGTGATTTGTAACCTGCCTGTTCCCAAAGCCAGGCGGCAGTTGTGAGAATTTTTAGGGGCAGCTGGCTTCTGTTGCTTATGAATCCTGAATTTTGCTGTGCCCATGAAACTGCCAGGATGTGGGCCGCTATACAAGTTTTCTTGGGGTGTGGCTCCCCATAGGTCGGGGAGCCCGTTGTCTCAATCAGGTAAGGTTCCCCATCAGGAGGAGCTAGTTGTCTCAGTCAGGTCAGAGGTGCTGGAGTGCCTCAAAGGTACAGCAGTAGATCTTAGTAGGAGCCTAGCAGGAGCCTCGACTAGATCTTAGTAGGAGCCTAGCAGGAGCCTCAACTAACTTCTCCCAGGGCTATTTATAGAAGTGATCCCGTGGCTGTTTACACCACAGGTGTGGAGACTGCCAAGCAATGATGTATGTTCTCTCCTGCTCTTACATGCTACATGCTCTTGTGCTCTTTAACGAGAGACCAATCTCTTCCCCATTCCCTTACCAAGGTGTTTCTTTTCCGGTGTCTCCTACATAAGGGTACACATTTTTAGGTTACATTGTTCTTGCTTCTAAGGTAAAGTTCAAGTTGTAGTTCAGCCCTAACCTGTACACCCTCATACTGTGCACATCAGGTGAGATCCCACCAATTGCCCTCCCTCCTCAATAAATATTTTTTAACAGGTTAATAAACCATTGGATTTAGCTTTTAAAGCAAAAGCCTCAGTCATGTTCATTTATTTTAAATCTTAATTTATTGCTTAAAAGTGCACACTGAGGTATCAATTGGTAAATGATGTGATGCCTAAAATATCCTTTAAAACACTCCAGTAGGCCAGGCACAGTGGCTCACACCTATAATCCTAGCACTTTGGGAGGCTGAGGCGGGAAGACTTTGGGTCGGGAGTTTGTTACCAAAAGTTCAACACTTGTTCCCCAAAGGTGCATCAGAAAAATGGAGACAAATGGCAAGACAATGGTATAAAAATCCAAATTCCTGCTTCTGAGCAAAAGCATGAGCTTTTAAAGATTCCAATCCCATAATCCCATCTTGAGCCAAGACAATCTTATGGCCTCTGCCTGGATTCAGGATTCATCCCATTTTCAGCTAAAATAGTCTTGTGACGTCCACCCAGATTAATCCTATCTTCGGCTAAGTGAATCTCATGACCTATCCCCATCTCATCTTCAGCTAAGACCTGTGATCTCTGCCCAGACAATTCCCTTGATCTATCTCTTGTGGCACAAAGAAAAAGACCATTGGCCTGAGGCAGGGATGCAGGCCAAAAAGCTGGGGAGACAGAAAATATTGTTGCCATTTGTTTTTTGCAGGCCATACCCTCTGCAAAAGTCCAAAACTAAACAACAAAGCCAGATCTTGTCTCTACAAAAAATAGAAAAATTTGCCCAATATGGTGACACATGCCTAAAGTCCCAACTACTTGGAAGCTTGAGGCATGAGGATCACTTGAGCCCTGGAGTTTAAGGCTGCAGTGAGCTATGATCATGCCACTGCCCTCATGGTCAGACAACAAAGCAAGTTCCTGTTTCAAAAAAAAAAAAAAAAAAAAAATTCCCATTTAAAAAAAAAAATGTGATAGAGGAAACAAGATTGAGAAGCTATTGAGCATTATTAAGACAGCATGAGTCTGTCTTAATAATTTTATCATTCTATTTATTTTTGCATATTGAGCTGTTTAGAGGTAGAGCCCAGGTGAGGGTCCATAAGAAGGAGAGGAGGCCAGCTTGGAGCCTGGAGCTCAGTGGTTAGGGCACCAGCCACATACATGAGGCAGGCAGATTCAAACCCAGCCTGGGCCTGCTAAACAGCAATGACAACTGCCACAAAAAAATAGTTAGGTATTGTGGCAGGCACCTGTAGGCCTAACAACTTGGGAGGCTGAGGCAAGAGAATCGCTTAAGCCCAAGAGTTTGAGATTGCTGTGAGCTGTGATGCCACTGGCACTCTACTGCAGGTGACATCGTAAGACTCTGTCTCAAAAAAGAAAAAAAGGGCAGCACCTGTGGCTCAGTGAGTAAGGCACTGGTCCCATATACCAAAGGTGGCGGGTTCAAACCCGGCCCTGGCCAAACTGCAACAGAAAAAATAGCCAGGTGTTGTGGCAGGTGCCTGTAGTCCCAGCTACTCTGGAGGCTGAGGCAAGAGAATTGCTTAAGCCCAAGAGTTTGAGGTTGCTGTGAGCTGTGACTCCACAGCACTCTACCGAGGGTGACAAAATGAGACTCTGTCTCTAAAAAAACAAACAAACAAACAAAAATAGGAGAGGAGAGGAGGCCAGTTCAGGGATTGGAGAAAGGCTTTATTAGAAAAGAGCAGAGTGGAGTCTGACCAGGAGTCAGCTCAAGGTTGTGAGAGGTGAAGGAAGTCATCTTTTTTCTGCAGAGTGAATGATGCCATCTCAAGGACCAATCTTAGAATTACTCCTTTGTGCAGAAGTGTTAATCTTGCACTAGGGCCTCATCTCTAGTGTCAGCCAGGACCGAGATAGGAGATTGCTTGTTCTGCTGGTTCCCAGGAACACTGGCCTTGAAGCATTCCAGGAGTGTGGGGAGAGGGTTGAGTTTGGTTTCTGCCTACTTTCTCTCACTAGCTGTCTCTCAATGGTTCTACTCTTGTCGGGGTTGTGATGATTCCTTCCCCTCACATATCTTTAAAAAGTTCCTTAAGGGGTGGCACCTGTGGCTCAAAGGAGAAGGGTGCCGGCCCCATATGCTGGAGGTGGCAGCTTCAAACCCAGCCCCAGCCAGAAACTGCAAAAAAAAAAAAAAAAAAAAAGAAAAAGAAAAAGAAAGAAGACAGGGCTTTGCAGGGAAGATGATAATGGAATGGGGTTCTAATGGATGCCTCAGAGTTCCACAAGCGAACAATAAATGCATTCTAGCTAGAGAACATAGTCCACCCAGAGGCACAAAAATTGCAAGTGCTTGGCATATTGAATATGCAGGGGCCAAAGGAAAATTTCCATTTCACCCTCAGAAGGTTTGCTGAAAAATCAACTCACAAAAGGAAGATTAATTCTAGAAAATGCATACAAATGTTATTAATGTACACATGGGGAAAACCAAAGAGCAGTTACCCCCCAAAGTTGTTCAGAAGCTTCTATGCCATCCTGGCAAAACAGGTGATGGGAGGGAAGAGAAGAGGAATTCTATCTAGGGGTAACGAATTATTCCTAGGGAGAATGAGTGGATCCTGTGAACTATTTATAAATTGTTCTCTTTGGAATTTGGAGGAACCTGAGAGACAGACATTACCTTGCAAAAGAGTCTGTTCAGGTGTGGTTACATTCTTGGTCTTGTAAGAAGGGGAATAAAAATAATGCTCAATTGTTCTTTTTGGCAGGTGGAGACTTTGAGCAGATAAAGAAACTTCCAAGAACAACTTCATCCCGGCTTTAGAAGAGTTGGGGAGAGATTGGGGAGAGATCAGAGAGACCCTGAGGTTTGTTCTTTGAGTCAGCATATCAAAGTGCAGTATTTTGGGAGCTGGTTTCTGCAGGCCCCAACAATCAAATTAGGATACTTTCAGCTGAACTGGATTAAACATTAAGAACAATTTATTACACCTGGCACCCAGATGCCTAGAGGTATATGGCTCCCAGACTGGTCAAGTCACCAACTCCTTGATCTCATCATGGACCTGGTTCTTGCTTGTCTTTGCCCTCAGGCTGGCTGCCCTCAAAGTGGTAAGACAGTTGCTATGATTCCAGGCAACACAGCTTCCAAGTTAGGAGGAAGTGCCAACTCTTTCTACCAACAAGGAAACCTTGCTCCGAAGCTCCCAGCAGATTCCCCTTGAGTTCCATTGGCCATGAGTGTGCTACGTAACTGAGGAGCTGGTGTAATCAAGTGCAGCTCGGCTACTCGCCAGTTGCAGAAGCCAATGACAAGGACAAGGTATAGCGGAAGGAAAGTGACTTTATCCCTGAGTCAGCAGTGGAGAAACGGTCATGGTTCATGCCTCGCAGAAACCATCTTGAAGTCTTGGGCTGGGGGAAGGGGTTTCAAAATAGGAATTTGGTATGAAGGGCATGCAGGTGTGGCGAGGAGGTGCTGCTCAGGGTGACTTGTCCTGATGACTATCTCAAATTATTGTTCTACCCACTGAATGGGCTGGGCCATTTTGAAGGCTATTTATCTATAGACTAACTGGCCTTGAAGTGATCTGGTGGAAGTCTGGATTGTTTCTAGAGTCAGTCTCTGGAATTTCTAAACAAGAACATAATTAGACAGGGAGAACTTGTGCTGGGGAGAGCCTGGTGGAAAGAGGAGGGGAAAGGTCAGTATTTTCTCATTAAGAGCATAAGAAATAGGCATTAAAATTTCAGCATGGGGCACTAGAAACTATTTTCAATAGGACATTAGGACTAGCATCACCCAGAAGACTACCGGATGGCTGTCTAATAGAAGCTTTATTGGTGATATTAGTTTGCAAACCAGGAAGAAACAATCTCTTGCGCCTACAGGGGTGCTCTCTCTTTGAGGAGGGAAGGAGCAAACCCCAGGGGGTTTTGTGCCTCTGGGGGTCCATATTGCACAGTGAAGCTGTACATGTTTAGCAGCTACTTTTCAGAAAAGAATGTAATCATTTGTCCAATCATAGTTGTAGTGGTCTGGACTGTAAATCAGATTTAGGAGGGGTCTGATAGCTGCTATTTTTAGATAGTTCAGGGTATAGTTTTTTTTGTAGCCGTAGGAATTTAGCTTTCCCATGCCAGCTGGGCCCTGAGCACAACCCATAGATAACTTTTGTTTCCTTAACCTTAGGGTCCATCTTAGCTGATGAAGGGATGTCTAGTTTGGCCTCTCAGATCACACTAGCTTGGAGTGATCTTAACCCAGACTTTCATGCTGAGCCTAGGACTTGCCTTCCATGAGGCACATAGCCTTTCGAAGGTCAGCAGGGCCTGCACTGGGAGGAGCCTTGATGGCCAGCTAAGGAGTCTAGTCTTTATGCCAACATAGTGGGGACTGAGTGCGTGATTGGTTCTGATCTACTTTTCAGAAAGATCACTGTCGTGCCCAAGGAGGTAGAGAATGGCCCAGAAGGTGAGACAGCCATGGAGTCAGCAAGGCCAAGTGGAGGGGACTGCAGCCTCTGGAAGAGAGATGGTAAGCTGGATGTCTTCCATCTGCCTGTAGACCCACTCTCTAACATTCCCCCACCTCCCCGCCCCTCTGCCACCCTCCATGGGCCACATGAAAGGCTCCCATGCCCTCCATCTTCCAGTGGCATTGAGCCCAAGAGCAGAACTGAGAGGACAGAAGAGACAAGAATGAGAATGAGGTTGGGATTTTTATTTCTCCAGCCCCCTCCCACAAGGTCATCCTGGGCTGACTGGGTCTCTTGACAGAAGGTCCTATTGAGGCACCCTCTCTATATGACTTTGTGCTCCCTGAATCCCCTTGGCTATGGGGAAGGTAACAACTCCCATCACAGACCTCTGATTACTCCCTGTTTTCCCTACACCTGACCCACACCTTTGTGAGACCCTTTATCAGATCTTCCCTCATTCATTCAAATTAGAATGTGGCATTTACCTCCTGCTGGGATCCTGACTGACACAGGAGACCAAGGCCTATTGATTCAGGAGAGCTGCACACAGCTGCAGAGCAGGCAAGGGGATGGCTTGGCCGTTTGCTGCCTCCCTCGGGGAGCAGACATATCCAACAGGCTGTCACCAGAAAAGCATAGAACTGTTGGCTTGAGACGTTCTATCTCCCATGAAATAATTTCTATGAATTACAAGAGGCAGGCACAAAAGCATGAAATACCCTTCCATCTTTACCTTTTTCTCTATGTTATTAGAATTTTTGCCTGATTACTTCTTCATAATTTTTTTCTTTCTTTTTTTTTTAAATTTGAGAGGCTGTCTCACTCTTGCTCAGGTTGGTCTTGTACTCCTGAGCTCAAGCAATCCACCCGCCTAGGCCTCCCAGAGTGCTAGGATTACAGGGGTGAGCCACCACGCCCGGCCTTCATAATATTCCTGTTCAAGAAGAGAGGGAGTTTGTGGCTCACAGTCCCGAAGGAGAAAGGAAAGGGGGAACTGGGTGTCATCTCTGTCTGTCTTCTGGGTATTTAAGAGGAAGTAGCCATGTCGTAGGAGAGAAGCTGTGACTTGATGCAGTCCACAAAGTACAGTGACTCTGTCTCAAAAAATAATCATAATAATAAGAGTCTCTCAAATGAGGTCCTTGATAGGTAAAAACTGAAAGGGAGTGGATGAGAACACTTATGACCAAAGTGTAACAAGGCAGCTTTGTTTATTCTGACCCTTGGGTGTAAGTGGGCTAAGATCTAAAGGATGTCAGCAGAGTTTACAGAAGGAGACCAGTCTTTTATAGCTGAATGAGGGGGAGTTGGTTTCCATCAAGGACACCACACTGGCTATTCTTATTAGGGTGTCAAAGATGTTATCTCACTATGGGGACTCCCCTGGCAGGCTTTTCTTATCAGAGTGTCGGAGGCTTGCATTAGCGTATTTTGTGAGAGTGGGTCTGTAACTGGGCTGGGGCAAGGACTTGACAAGCCTGCAGCATGTCTCTCTTACCTGACGTATGTCCATCTGCAACAGAGTCTCACAGGACAGCTTTTCAGTTCAAGATGGGGTTAGTTTGGCCAACCTAACAGTCATGAGGGCAGGCCCTAATCCAGTCAAACCAATGTCCTTTAAAGAAGGAAAACTTGGAAACAGAGGCAAACACACATAGAGGAAAGATGGCCACAAGAAGCCAGGATTGAAATAACGCATCAGCAAGCTAAAGGATGTCAAAGATCACCAGCAAACCACCTGAAGCAAAAAAGACGTAAGGAAGGTCCCTTCTACAGATTTCAGTGGAGCATGGCCTTGCCAACACCTTGATTCCAAACTTCTAGCCTCCAGAATTTTGAGACAATTTCTCTTGTGAGCCTCTCAGTTCGTGGTCCTTTGTGGTGACAGCCCAAGCAAGTCCTCCACCTCCTGAAATGAAGAGAGAGTCTAAAGCTTAGCTCAAGCAAGTCCTCCACCTCCTGAAATGAAGAGAGAGTCTAAAGCTTAGCTCAGGCTCTGAGAGAATCCCAAGAACTTGTCCTTGTCAACATGCCAGTTGTAAGTACACCCCAAGAGCCATTCAGACTATCCCGCTAGGCTATAGGAAAGCCATTGTGCTTCCAGTGTGTTTTTGGCTTGTCTGTCTTAAAAGTTTAGAATTAGCCTGCTGCTTGCTTACATATGAGGCTATGGAATGACTTAAAGGAAATGATTTTGAGGAAAAACGTATCAAGAGTCCAATATAGGCCAGACTGGTGATAAGAAGGTCCACCAGATGACCTACCCCTTTGCTGATAACCATCAGGCAGGTCCTGATGACTTGCAGAAATCTTGCTATCTGCCACAACCCACTTTACCCTTCCCCTTTATAAGTTGCTCCATAAACAGAGGAGATGAGACGGTCTTTGAGACATTACTCTTCCACCTTCTCAGGCTTCCAGAACTTGAATAAACCACCTTTCCTTCACCAACACTTGCCTTTGGTTTGGTTCTTGGGTGGTGGACAGCTGAACTCCCGTTTAGCAACACAGTAGGGATGATGTTTTGTTATTACATAATGGTTATCCCTAGTGGAATATAAAAAACATATAGTGAAAAACCTTCCTTTTATTCTTTAAACTTCTTCTTAAGAAAGTAATAACTGTCACGCAGCTTAATAGTTTACTATACTGGGAAGCACCTGTGGCTCAAGTGCCAGCCCCAAAACTGCCAAAAAAGGAAAAAAGTTTACTTATATTTTATATATAAATATGTTATATTTACCATATATATTATATCTAAGTATATAAGTATACGTATACACATGACTATATATATACTATAGTATATATGCTATATATATAAGTATATTTACTATATATAATATAAATATATTTACTATATATTATATTTAAGTATATTTACTATATTTATATTACTATAGAACATTTACTATAATTATTTAATCTATCATTCCCCATGCCTCCTTTTTTTTGGCTAGAATATTTTCAAATAAATCCCAGCAGCATGTCCTTCCAGCCTTCCAGATCTAAGACTGCATTTTAAAAATAAGAACTTGGTAACAGCAGCACCTCTGGCTCAGTGGGTAGAGTGCCAGCCCCATATACCAAGGATGGCGGGTTCAAACCCAGCCCCGGCCAAACTGCAACAAAAAAACAGCCGGGTGTTGTGGCAGGTGCCTACAGTCCCAGCTACTTGGGAGGCTGAGGTAAGAGAATCGCCTATATCCAGGAGTTGGAGGTTGCTGTGAGCTGTGACATTACAGCACTCTACCAAGAGTGATAAAGTGAGACTCTGTCTCTACAAAAAAAAAAGAACATGATACGCAATTATCATCTAGCACATTGAACAAAACTAACTTCCTAATATCCAGCCCAAATTCTCATGGCCTTGACATAGTAGAAAGTGTCTTTGGGCAGCGTCTGTGGCTCAGTGAGTAGGGTGCTGGCCCATATACCAAGGGTGGTGGGTTTGAACCTGGCCCCGGCCAAAGTGCAACAAAAAATAACCGGGCATTGTAGTGGGCACCTGTAGTCCCGGCTACTCGGGAGTCTGAGGCAAGAGAATTGCCTAAGCCCAGGAGTTGGAGATTGCTGTGAGCTGTGACACCACAGCACTCTACCGAGGGTGATAAAGTGAGACAGTCTTACTCTGTTGCCCTGGATAGAATGGTGTGGCTTCAGCCTAGCTTACAGTAACCTCAAACTCCTGGGTTCAAGCAATCCTCCTGCCTCAGCCTTCCAAGTGGCTGGCACTCCAGGTGCCCTCTACAATGCCCAGGTTATTTTACTATTTCTAGCAGAGGCAGGGCCTCACTCTGGCTCAGGCTAGTTTTAAACTCCTGAGATCAAGTGATCCTTCTGCTCAGCCTCCCAGAGTGCTAGGATTACAGGAGCCAGCCACCACACTTCTTCATCTTTGTTTGTTTTTTTTTGTTTGTTTGTTTTTGTAGAAACAGAGTCTTACATTTTTGCCCTCAGTAGAGTGCCGTGGCGTCACACAGCTCACAGCAACCTCCAACTCCTGGGCTTAGGAGATTCTCTTGCCTCAGCCTCCTGAGTAGCTGGGACTAAAGGTGCCCTCCACAATACCCGGCTATTTTTTTGTTGTTGCAGTTTGGCTGGGGGCTGGGTTTGAACCCGCCACCCTTGGTACATGGGGCCGGCGCCCTACTCACTGAGCCACAGGCGCCACCCTGTTCTTTTTTTTTTTTTTTTTTCATTTTAGTTTAATATGAGGGTACAAACCATTAAGTTATATAACTAACACATGACAGGTAAAAATCAAAGTGGTAGTTGGGCTGTACACCCAGGGAGTGTGCCATATATTCATGTATTATACCCACTGGGTAGGAAGTTACTGAGCCCCCTCCACCCCTTCTTGATTTTATTTATTTATGTTTTTAAAATGAATGATTTTTTTTATTTTGTATTTTATTATTTTTTTTTTTTTTTTTTTTTTTTTTGCATTTTTTGGCCAGGGCGGAGTTTTTACCTGCCACCTCTGGCATATGGGGCCAGCGCCTTACTCCTTTGAGCCACAGGCACTGCCATTTATTTATTTATTTTTGAGACAGAGTCTCGCTTTGTCACCCTCAGTAGAGTGCTGTGGCATCACAGCTCACAGTAACCTCAAACACTTGGGCTTAAGTGATTCTCTTGCCTCAACCTTCCAAGTAGCTGGGACTACAGGCTCCCGCCACAACACCCAGCTATGTTTTGTTGTTGCTGTAGTTGTCATTGTTATTTAGCAGGCCCGGGCTGGATTCAAACCCACCAGCCCTGGTGTATGTAGCCAGTGCCCTAGCCACAGAGCTACAGGCACCGAACCCCCTTCTTAATTTTAACTGAGACTTTCTTTCCTATAGAGGTATGGCTATTTTTCTCTAAACCTTGCTTTAGCTTCATCCCACAAGTTTTGGAATGTCCTATTTTTATGCTCATTCCATTCTAATTAATTTCTAATAACCATTGTGATTCTTTCTTTGACTCATAAGTTGTTTATTTAATTTTCAAACATTTAGGGATTTTCAATTATTCTATTTTAATGGACTATGTTCTGTTATTGCTATACTCTAATTATGGATATCTAGCTGTAGTTTGTTTTTTTGAGATGAAGTCTCATTCCATTGCTGGGGCTAGAATGCAGTGGCATCATCACAGCTTACTGCAACCTCAAACTCCTGGGCTTAAGCAATCCTCCTGCCTTAGCTTTCCAAGTAGTAGAATTACAGATGTGAGCCACCATGTCCAGTCTGATTTCTCATTTAATTCTAATCTGAATAATATCAATTCTACAAAATTATTCCAAAAAAAAGAACAATTGGAAACCAAAATTAACAGAACAATACCATTTACGATAACTCCAAAAAAATGAAACACACCTGTGTATAATTCTAACAAAATATACATAGGATCTATATACTGAAAATTTCAAAACACTGATGAAAGAAATCAAATAAAAATTTTTTAAATGTATACTAGGCTCATGAATCAGAAGACTCCACATAGTCCTCTCTAGACTGATCTATAGATTTAATGCAAGTCTAATCAAAATCACAGCAGGTCTTCCTTCTCATAGAAACAAAGATTTTGGAATTTACATGGAAAACCAAAGGAACTAGACTGGCCAAAACAATACTGAAAAGAAAAAAAGGTGGTAGAATCACACTACCCAATTTTACAGTAATGAAGAGAGTGTGATATTGGCAAAAGACAGATGTATAGTTCACTAGAACAGAATGGAAAATTCAAGAGTAGACCTACACAAATATGACCATTGCTTGTTGGCAAAGAGGCAAAGGCAATTCAATGGTGTCGGAACAATGTTTTAACAAATGGCTTTGACATTGGGAGGAGCCTGTGGCTCAGTGAGTAGGGCACCAGCCCCATATACCAAGGCTGGTGGGTTCAAACCCGGCCCCAGCCAAACTGCAACAACTACAACAAAAAATAGTCTGGTGTTGTGGCAGGCGCCTGTAGTCCCAGCTACTGGGTAGGGTGAGGCAAGACCTAAGCCTAATCACCTAAGCCCAAGAGCTGGAAGTTGCTGTGAGCTGTGACACTACAGCACTCTACCGAGAGTGACAATGTGAGACTCTGTCTCAAAAATAAATAAATAAATAAAACTATACAATATAAGACAAAAAGATAAAATTGTTGTGACCTGGAGTTAAGTGTTAAGTATTCTTAGACTTGGCACTATCCATAAAAGAAAATTGTCCTACACTCTGGGGGGCCATGGCAGGAAGATCACTTGAGGCCAAGAGTTCAAGACCAATCTTAGCAACATAACAAGACCACTGTCTTTACAATAAATTTAAAAATTGGGCATAACCGGGCATTGTGGTAGATGCCTGTAGTCCCAGCTACTTGGGAGGCTGAAACAAGAGAATCGCCTAAGCCCAGGAGTTGGAGGTTGCTGCGAGCTGTGACGCCATAGCACTCTACCAAGGGCGACAAGTGAGACTCTGTCTCTAAAAATAAATAAATAAATAAATAAATAAATAAATAAATAAATAAATTGGGCTGGGCGCCTGTGGCTCAAGCAGCTAAGGCACCAGCTATATGCACCTGAGCTGGTGGGTTCAAATCCAGCCTGGGCCTGCCAAACAACAGTGACGGCTGCAACCAAAAAATAACTGGGCATTGTGGCAGGTGCCTGTAGTCCCAGCTACTTGGGAGGTGGAGACAGGAGAATTGCTTGAGCTCAGGAGTTGGAGGGAGCTGTGAGCTCTGATGTCACAGTACTCTACCCAGGGTGACAGCTTGAGGCCCTGTCTCTAAATAAATAAATAGGTTGGGCATGATGGCCTGTTCCAGTAGTCCTAGCTACTCAGGAAGCTAAGATAGGAGTATCATTGAGCCCAAGAGTTTAACATTGTATCAAGCTATGATGACACCACTACATTCTACCCCAGGCAACAGAATGAGACCTTGTCTCAAAACACAGACAAACAAACAGTAAAAATACAAACTTAATTTAAAAATGAGAGAAAGCAGGGAGGCTGAGTCAGGTGGGTTGCTCGACCTCAGGAGTTCCAAGACCAGCCTAAGCAAGAGTGTGATCCTGTCTGTACTAAAAATAGAAAAATGAGCTGTATGTTGTGGCAGGCACCTGTAGCCCCAACTACTTGGGAGGTGAGACAAAAGATCACTTGAACCCAAGAGTTTGAGGTCACTGCGAGCTACGATGATGCCAGAGAGAAAGGCTTGAATAGATAATTCACCAAAGAGAATATGCAGATGGTAAATAAGCACATGATAAGATGTTTAAAAGCATTAGGCATTTGGGGAATGCAAATGAAGAACACAGTAAAATAGTACTGTACATATATTGCAATGGTTAAAATAAAAATTGTTGAAAATACAACAATGAGGGTGCAGGGCATCTGTTCAATGAAGTACTGCCCAGAAGTAAAAATGGACCAAACTACAGACACATGGTACATATGGATGAATCTCAAGAATAGGATGCCATCAGCTCGGCTCCTGTGGCTCAAGCGGCTAAGGTACCAGCTACATATACCTGAGCTGGTGGGATCAAATCCAGCCCGGCCCTGCCAAACAACAATGACAGCTGCATAGCTGGGCATTGTGGCAGGTGCCTGTAGACCCAGCTACTTGGGAGGCTGAGGCAAGAGAATCACTTAAGCCTAAGAGTTGGAGGTTGCTGTGAACTGTAACGCCATGGTACTCTACCTAGGGTGACATAGTAAGACTGTGTCTCTAAAAAAAAAAAGACTGTATCTTGGCTTGGCACCTGTAGCTCAGCGGCTAGGGGCCGGCCACATACATTGCGACTGGCAGGTTTGAACCCAGTCGGGCCTGCCAAACAACAATGACAACTACAACAACAACAATAACGAATAGCCAGGCTTTATGGCAGGCGCCTGTAGTCCCAGCTACTTGGGAAGCTGAGGCAAGAGAATCACATAAGCCCAAGATTTTGAGGTTGCTGTGAGCTGCCATGCCACAGTCTCAAAAAAAAAGGACTATATCTTGATTCTGCTGCTGGTTAAATGAATCTATACAAATGTTGAAACTCTGGTGTTGGCCAGGCTTAGAAGCTGACACCTGTAATCCTAGCTATTTTGGGAATATTCCCAGTGCACATAAAAACAATGTGCCTTCTTATTTGTGGGTTGTGTTCTATAAATGTCAATTAAGTCAAGTTGGAAAATACTGTTATATAGCTTCTGTATCTTTACTGATTCATTTTGTCTGCTTATTCTATCAGTTGTTGAAAGAATTATATTGAAATTCTATCTATGATTGTGGCCTCATCTATTTGTCCTTTTATTATGATCAACTTCTGTTTAATGTATTTTGGACTTACATTATTAGCCACATGCAAGTTTAGGGGAGGTTAAAAATGACTACTATTGAATTGACTCATAAAATATCCCCCATCAGCTTTCTTTGCGGTTAGCATCTATATGATGTACCTTTTCATAAATTATTATTTTGAAATTTCCATTTTCTTTATATTTGGAATGTCTCTCTTATAAATAGCATATAATTGGGCAGCGCTTGTGGCTCAAAGGAGTAGAATGCTGGCCCCATATGCCAAGGATGATGGGTTCAAACCCAGCCCCGGCCAAAAACTGCAAAAAAAAAAGCATATAATTTAGGTTTTTAATGTTAACTGTTCCTCTTCTGGCCCTACCAATTTTTAATTTCCATCATAATGATCAGTTTTAGGCCAGGCGTTGTGGCTCATGCCTATAATCCCAGCACTCTGGGAGGCTAAGGCAGGTGGATTGCCTGAGCTCACAGATTCGAGATCAGACTGAGCCACAGCAAGACCTCGCCTCTAAAAATAGCCGAGCATTGTGGCAGGTGCCTGTAGTCTCAGCTACTCCAGAGGCTGAGGCAAGAGAATTGCTTAAGCCAGTAGTTCTCAACCTTCCTAATGCTGTGGCCCTTTAATAAATTTCCTATGGGTCACCACCCACAGGTTGAGAACCACTGGCTTAAGCCAAGAATTTGAAGTTGCTGTGAGCTGTGACACTCTACCAAGGGCAACAAAGTGAGACTCTGTCAAAAAAAAATAAAATAGATCACTTTTGTCTGTCCCTGGATTTTACATAGATGGAGTCTACGGTAAATACCTATTTATGGCTGCCTTCTTTCACTTACATAATGAGTTATTTTTAGATTTTAATAAGCACACCGATAATTTGTTCTTTTTATTGTTAGGCAATATTCCATGGTACGAATATACCACGGCTTGTTTACCCAATCTCCTGTTGTTTGGGTTGTTTCCATTTTAGGGTTATTTAGATAATGTTGCTGTAAACATTTTTGTGTGAATCAGTATGTGGACATATGCTTTCATTTCTATTGTAT
Source organism: Loris lydekkerianus (assembly GCA_963574355.1). NCBI lineage: Eukaryota > Metazoa > Chordata > Mammalia > Primates > Lorisidae > Loris > Loris lydekkerianus. The sequence continues at coordinate 3,916 of CAUYPK010028555.1, read as the reverse complement.
GCATAACTAGGAGTGAAATTGCTAGATCATGAGATAGATATACATTTAACATTATAGACAATTCTCCAAAGGGGTTGTATCGTTTAACATCCACCCAGCAGTGTACGAGAGTTCTAGTTGTACATCTTTGGCAAAATTTAATATTACTTGTTTTTTTTTTTTTAACCATTCTAGTAAGTGGTATCTCATTTGTGCTTTGCTGATGATGTGCTTTAAAGCTGGTGGCACATGCCTGTAATCCCAGCTACTCAGGAGATTGAGGTGGGAGGATTCCTTGAGCCCAGGAATTTGAAATAGTTCAGTATCTTTTCCATTTATTAGTTATACCTATATATTCTTTTTTTTTTTTTTTTTTTTTTTTTTTGAGACAGAGTCTTATTCTGTTCCCCCGGTTAGAATGTAGTGACATCATCATAGCTCACTGCAACCTCAAACTCCTGGGCTTAGGTGATCCTCCTGCCTCAGACTCCCAAGTAGCTGGGACTACAGCCATGTACTACTGTGCATGGCTAATTTTTCTAATTTTAGTAGAGACAGGGTCTTGCTTTTGCTCAGACTGGTCTTGAACTCCTGAGCTCAAGTAATCCTCCCACCTTAGCCTTCCAGAGTGATGGTATTATAGGCATGAACCACTACACTAGCCTCATACATTTTTTATGATGTATTTCCTCCTGTTTTTGCCCATTCTTCTTGGGTTGTCCATTTTTTGTCTTTTTTTTTTTTTTTTTTTTTGCAGTTTTTGGCCAGGGCTGGGTTTGAACTCTTTGAATCCACCACCTGCAGCATATGGGGCCAGCGCCTTACTCCTTTGAGCCACAGGCACCACCCAGGTTGTCCATTTTTAAATTGCTGACTTGTAGAATGACTTTATATAATATAGTTACAAATACTTGTCAGATATATGAGTTGCAAGTACCTATGGCTTCCCTCCTATTCATTATTGTAAAGCTATATATGTGTGTGTGTGTGTGTGTGTGTGTGTGTGTGTGTGTATTTTTTTTTTTTTTTTCCAGTTTCTGCCCGGGACTGGGTTTGAACCCACCACCTACAGCACATGGGGCTGGCACCCTACCCCTTTGAGCCACAGGCACCACCCTGTAATGCTATATTTTAATCAGTAAAAATTTTTAACTTTGATGAAATCCAGCTTATCCATTTTTCACTATAGGTAGTGTTTTTTGTGTTCTCTCCAAAAAGTCTTTACCTGCCTTAGGTCCCTATACATTCCCCTCTATTGTCTTCCAGAAGCTTTATGGTTCTGAATTGTATGTTTAGATCTGTGACCACCTCATCATTTTGTATATGAGAGTAGAGATTGAAGTTCTCAGGTTTTTTTTTTTTTTTTTTTTTTTTTCATACAGAGGAAAAATTGCTCCTGTAACATTTGTTAACAAGATTTTCCTTTGCCTGTTAAATTAACTTGACACCTTGGTTGAAAACTCAGTTGACTACGTATGTGTTGGTCTACTTCTGAACTCTATTCTGTTCTATTGATCTATTACTCTATCCTAATAATACCACACTGTTTTGATTACTATAGCTTTATATTAAGTTTTGAAATCAGTATAGGTCCTTAATTTTTTTTTTTTTTTTAAGATTGCTTTGGTTAGCCCAGATCCTTTGTATTTCCATATAAATTTTGGAATTAGGGGTCAGTGCCCATAGCTTAGTGGTTAGGACACCAGCCACATACACCAAGGCTGACAGGTTCAAACCCAGCCCAGACCTGCTAAACAACAATGACAACTATAACAAAAAAACAGCCAGGTGTTGTGGTGTTGGGTATTCCCAGTTACTTGGGAGGCTGAGGCAAGAGAATCACTTAAGCCCAAGAGTTTGAGCTTGCTGTGAGCTGTGACACCACTGCACTCTACCAAGGGCAACATAGTGAGACTGTCTCAAAAAAAAATTTATTTTTGGAATCAGCTTGCCTGTTCCTTCAAAACTGCCTGCTGGGGCAGCCCCTGTGGCTCAGTGAGTAGGGCACTGGCCCCATATACTGAAGGTGGTGGGTTCAAACTCTGCCCCAGCCAAACTGTAACAAAAAATGGCCAGGCATTGTGGTGGACACCTGTAGTCCCAGCTACTCAGGAAGCTGAGGCAAGAGAATTGCCTAAGCACAAGAGCTGGAGGTTGCTGTGAGCTGTGACACCACAGCACTCTACCAAGGGTGACAAAGTGAGACTCTGTCTCTAAAAAAAAATAATAATAATAAAAATAACTGCCTGCTAAAATTTCATAGATTGGATGAATCTATAAATCAATATAGGAAGAATGGACTTCCTCTGATTCATAAACTCAGGCTATCTCACCCTTTAATTTATTAGCAATAGTTTGTTGTTTCCACTATAAAAGTCTTCCAGGCTTTATTTCTCTTTAGGTGTCTATTAGAAAAGGTTTTTGGAGAGGATCCTGAGCAGAGGAAGAAAAACTGGATAGAATCAGACTCTGTGAAGCCAAAGGTGGGGAGCTGAGCCAAGAAAGAAGTTCAGCAAGCTGTAACTCCAAGGAAGAGCATTCAAGAAAATAAATTATAGGTACAAAGCCTATCGATTGGAAGACATGAGACCCCTTCCCCCAGCAGGAGGCCTGCCGCAGGCTATCTGTGAACCAACGGGGAACAAAAGACCTCTCATTTTACCTTGATGGAAGGAGCTGCTAAACTCCAGGTCTCTTTCTCCAGAGAGGTCCCACTTATGAACCTAGAAACCACCCTGCCAGGCATAAAATTGAATAGATATTTTCTGCCACAAGTCCAAACTCCCAGTCCACCCTTTCTGCTCTCCTGGCTGTCTGAAGTTCTGCCCCCTGCAGAGCACAGAGTGTTTGGTCTTGCCTTGATAGATCTCGGCATAGTGTGGACCACCAACCATCAGGACGGAATCTGTGACTAACAAGAAAGAAAGAGGGTTGAAAAGAAAGGGACACTCAGTGGGAGCAGGAGCAGTCCCCTGGTTATGACTATCCCTGGCCAGTGGTGGTGTTGACCCTTGGTTCAGGCTGTGTCTGGCAGGAGAGGGTGCAGAACCCCCAGCTCTGACAGCACCCACAGAGGGAGAGTGGTTGGCCGGTGTGGACTGAGTTCAGCAGACAGGTCTGGTCCCCAGCCCCTGCTGGGCCTGTGAGCATAGGCTTGCTAGGCGTGGCCTGAGACCTGAGAGCTAGGGCATGGTCCCAACAGAACCCTTGAGCAGTGGCTTACTTGAGCAGAAGGCTAGGGCATAATCCCCTGTTTCCAGTAGGGCTGGTGAACAGAGGCTTACCGGGTCAGGACTGAGATGTGCGGGTGGAGTGCGGTGCACTGACTCTAACAGAGCCTGCAAACAGAGGCTTGCCATGCAGTGGACTGAGACTGGCAGGCAGGGACGTGGTGCCCTGACTTCAACTGGTCTGGCAAGCAGAGGCTAGCTGGGTGTAGACTGAGACCTGTGGATGGGGATGTGGCCCCTGGCTCCAACTGGGCCTGTGAGCAGAGAAGCAGACAACAGTGTGGACTGAGTCTGGAAGGCAGGAGTGTGGATCCCTGGTTTCAATTGTGCTGTTGGAGACCCTTTAATCCCTCTCCATTGAGCAGGGTTTGCACTGCCTGAGACAATTTAATTGGAACCCGTGTCTGGAGTTGTCCACCCAGGGACATTCTGAGGTTGACCTTTAAAGTTCTGTAGAGGAAAAGAACTGAAGGGTGTGGGCTGGGCAACAAAGCTATTTGTATCTCTTCACAGTCAAGATTTAAACCTAATACTGTGGTTTCTTAGGATAGGGTAGAGGTTGGCTGATATCAAACAGAGATAGCTTGTGCTATCTCACCAAGGAGGTCCTCAGAGTCTCCAGCCAAAACTCTGAAAGGGGCCTTTGTAAGGTTGTAGGAGATAAGCCACAATTACGAAGCCTAGCACTTTGGTAAGGGGCTAACTCT
>CAUYPK010028553.1:0-22921 GCA_963574355.1 Loris lydekkerianus | reverse complement strand
TCACAATATAACAAAGACATCTGTACCAGAATGTTTATTGCAGCCCAATTCATAATTGCTAAGTCATGGAAGAAGCCCAAGTGCCCATTGACCAACGAATGGACTAGCAAATTGTGGTACATGTATACCATGGAATACTATGCAGCCTTAAAGACAGATGGAGACTTTACCTCTTTCATGTTTACATGGATGGAGCTGGAACATATTCTCCTTAGCAAAGTATCCCAGGAATTGAAGAAAAAGTATCCAATGTACTCAGCCCTACTATATGAAGCTAAACTATAGCTTTCACATGAAGGCTATAACCCAACTATACCACAAGACTATGAGGAAAGGAGCAAGGAAGGGGAAGGGAGGAGGGAGGTTTGAGTGGAGGGAAGGTAATGGGTTGGGCCACATCTATGGTGCATATTTTTATCTATAATAAAAAAAAAAATAGAAAAAAAAAAAAGAGACAAACTTTAAATGTAAGGACAAAAGATAAGTAGAAATTTAACTTATCATGGGAAAAATATACCATGTGAACAGTAAGCATAAAAAAGCTGGAGTGGCTACATAAATATCAGACAAAATAGATTTATAAGACAGTAAGTATTACCAAAGATAAAGAGAAATACCTCATAAAATAAAAAGGTCAATTAAAAGATGACTGAACAATCACCTAATAACATAGCCTTAAAATACAGGAAACAAAAATGTAGAAAATTCAAGAGAGAAATGGATTATTCCACAATCGAAGCAAGAAAATTTAACACATTCTTTGTAGCAACTGTTAGAACTGGACACCAGAAACATCCACAAAAACAGAGGATTCAAATAATACTACCATTTTGATAGTCAATATTTAGAAAACATTACACTACCAGCTAATGCAGAATACACATTATTTTTAACTGCATATAGTATACTGACCAAGACAGAGCATATTCTTGGCCAGAAAGCCAAGATCAGGCTGAGGATAAAAACCAGTCCTTATTGTTGTACTTTAACTGCCTCTTTTAACAAACAAAACTAAACAAAAAAACAAAGTAAAAGCAATTCTTCTTTCCCCAAAAAGGTGAGAGGTGATGCTTACTTAGATTACAGGTGCTAAACAACTGTTCACACATTGCCAAACAAAAATGAATAAACACTGTCACCTTTTATAATTGTATGAATAGCCTTGGAAAACATAAAAATAAAAGTAATTCAGAGTGTGAGTATTCAAATATTCAATGTAGTTTTTGAAGAAGTCTTAGCATTTATTTAAATCTACACTTAGGGGTTTAATTATGATTGTTCAAACACTTTATTCTATTATGCTTAGGTTATCACATTTTTGAGACCACTATTTTAGTATTCCTATTAATTTGATTTTAAGGCTGAAACACTGACGTCCTTAAGGAAACGAGAAAGCTCAGTCTCAATTCCCATAGCAACTCTAAATCTATCACACTATATTTGTATTTAGGAATTTGATTTAAATATATGAATGTATGTGAATTTGCAATGTGTCTAAGATGGAGTTGCTATAGAAACCATAACTTTGAATCTCCTTTTAAATTTAGTAAGTGCTCACACATAAAAACTGATCCCCCTAGACAGCTATCTGGAGTTGCAGATATGGCTCTCAGCAACAAATTTATAAACATCATGATTCATAATGATTTATGTACTTAATAGATATCTAACATTATGCAAATGTGTATTTTAATACATGCCTCTTGGCATGTATTGGTTGTTAGGTCAAAACCAATTCAGAATGCATCTCCTCAGAATACAGACAATAAAACTTCCAAGCAGCTATCCAACCATATGTGAAAGCCTCTGCTTATGCTAAAGCTCATTACAGTATAGGTAAGTTACCCCAACTACACACAGAAATCAAACTACTCTCCAGCTTCTCTGAATCCATAGTAGAAAAGCTTTTATCTGTATTGAAATGGCAGAAAAATCTAGCATGCTCTCAAAAAAAACAGAATGTACCAAGGATGTGGAGTGTATGCATTCTATACACGAGCAAACAATCTGGGGCACATGGCTATGTTTTAGTATGATGTGAAAGCAAATTTTTTTTCTTACTAATGTGGACAGAGTCCTCTTTTAAACAATGTCATGGTGATAATCCATTTCATGGTCACTCTCTCCACATCAATCTGGTCCTTCCATCATACAAAATGTTTTGTAGCAGTCACTTACCCTTTTTACTGTGCAATTAATATTAGCCTAAGGAAATATTTGAGGAGAGAGAGAAATTCACTGCAAAATGAATGGAGTATTCCAAAGTCAAAAATGAAAAAGTAATTGAGGACCATCTCCTGTTTCCACTAATGCCAATAATTAAGAAACAACTAAGGCTTGGAGATGGGAACAGAAATTACTACTAAATGTTACTGACCTAGCACCACTGTAAGATAAACATGATAGAGATAATGTGAATTCCCCAGGGATCTGACCCTCACATCATCAAGCACTTTAATTTGCCTCGAATTTTAGATGGACAAAATCAGGCTGGTGTATAAAGAGAACTGCTTTGAGTGGCTTCAGACCAGAGGCCTGGAGACCAGTTTAGAAGATTGCAAACATAGAATTCATGGGGGAAATGATTCAGAGTCACTATTACAGTATAAACAGAGAAGTATAACAATTCCAAGAACTATAAGCAACCAATGATAGTGTCGACAACTGCATGCTGATGTCATACATGCACTGAAGACTACTGAGAGGCAGGGTGCTATCTGTTTCCGCAATAAAGAACAGTACTAGGCTCATTAGTGAGGCTTTGCTAAATTTTTTGGCTCTTCTCTTACCGATATTTATACTTTCTATTGGTACCTGTGTACTCTTTGCCCTAATGAGTTATGTGCTGAGAAGCCAAATCCCCACGTTAAGAAAGAGGAAATAGGCTGTGGATAAGTATCCTAGAAACTTTCTCACAAATATAGAACAAAATGTATAAATTTTATAGCACAGATTTTATAACCTCTCTTTTGATTCTTAGAAGACATTCTGGTTTACATTTTCTTGGCTGTATTCCCTATAAGTGAATACATGACCTCTAGAAAAATGAGGTCTGAATGTACTTATAGGAGCCTTCCTCCTATCATGGCTTTTAACAATAATGTTCTACATATGATTTATCCCTTGCTATATTTTTTTCTCCCAGTATATTTTTATTATACCAAAATGCCCAGAAGTCAGAACATATTTTATTTAAAAGGGAATCACTGGTTTGATTTCTCAAAATATCCTTTCTCCCTGATGAAGACCAATGAGGTAAGAATGGTTGGGGTATCAGGAACACGGTCTCCGGAATTACTGCCTAAGGAACATTAAAAACCAAATTTGTTATCTGTTGATTTTAATGTGTTTGCTGAGCTTTGTCACCTGAGAGGTTAAGCTCTGGAAAATATATATTTCTCTTTCAGGTTCATAGACATTCTATCAAAATGCCAAGTTTCTTTGTGGCTTTTGTGAAAGACAGATGAGGGAATTCCTGGCAAATGAAGCCAAAGCAGCATAATGACTGTGCTGTGTGGTGGAGGAGGAGTGTTGGTGTCAATGTCCAAAAAAAAACCACCAAAGACTAAGGACACGTTATGATTGTGGAAGAAAAATATTCTGAGATCTATCCAATTTCACTGTTAAAAACTTGGAAAAAAATGGCAGTTGAGTTTCAAGACCAATCTGTGCATCATTCACAGCTATAAAAAATGACATTAAGATGAGAAATACCAGACACCCTTGATTTTCTCACTTCCTTGTCCTTGCACTCCATGTACCCCCAAATCCCAGACTCTGTAGAGGATATATTGTCGTCCTTCCCCACTTCAGATCCTAGACTGAAGAAAGTTGCTGGTAGAGGGCCAGTTAGAATGGCCATAAATGTTTGCTTCCCAAACTCCTTGTGGCTTAAATTTTACCTAACCTCTTTCATCACTTCAGCTTCACAAAAATAAATATCCCCTTTCCCTTCTAACCCTCTATGTCCTTAATCTCATTTTTTCTCTCTCCAGCTTTAGTATAAAGTTCCACTAATTCCCTTCTTTTTCCTATTTTCATTTATTCCTTCTCCAAGGACCTTTTCCCTTGTCTTACAACTTGCTCATTTTGCCTTATTCTAAAAGCAAACAAAACTAGATCTGTAAGAATACCATCCCCTCACTTCCTTACACCAAACAAACATTTTTATTTTCCTCAATTTTTTTCCTGACAAATTTGTTAAAGGTTGAATCTGCTCTTCCTGCCTCTAATCCACACTCCACATACCGCAATCTAGGCTTATATACTCAGCATTTTAATGGACCAATTCTCTGGAGGACTATTAATCACTTGTTAGGAGTCAGGTTTCTTTGGCCTATTTTTCAGGCTTCACCCTATGCGATATCTCCACAATTAATACTTGGCAGTGCTGGTGACTCCTCTTTCTAGAAATTTCCTACTGTTTGTTCTCTGAGGCGGTGCTTCCCTGGGTTTCTTCCTGATGTTCATCTTTTTCTCAGCTTCCTCTTCCTTCTTTCCACCAAAGAGCCGTGATTAGTCTTCTTTGTTCTACACAGACTCACCCGTTCTATGACTCCAAAGTTAAGACTGTCACACTGCCTCCATTTCCTTCCTCCAACTCATCCCTAAACCCATTCCTGTTCTCACTGTTCCACAGAAGGGAGGAACCACTCAAGTTGAAAAATCCAGTGGATTCTCCCAGGCCACATTTTATTTGACTTCTCAGCAGATTTAGGCACTGTTGACCATTTGCTCTCCCTTTTGCCTGCTTCCCTGACAGACCTGCCTCATTTTTGTCAATCTTTCTGACATCTTCCCTGCTTCCTAAGCAAGCCCTTCCTCTTCCACTCAAACGCTACACGTAGAGTTCTTCAAGGCACTTCCCTCTTATCGTTCAGTATTCACTTCCAGTTTCCAAACTTGGATGTACAGAAGAGTCACAAATGTTTCCCTCTAGACTACATACACCCCTTTGAGCACCAGACACACATGAGCACCCCCATATACACACAAGTTGCCTATTTAGATCTATTCTTAAATATTGCAAAGCAATCTCAAACTGAATGAGTTCATAATAAATTTATGATTTCTTCCCAAATCTGATTTTATTCCAACTCTTCAACAGTACTCTCAATCCTTCTAGATAAAGCTTGAGACAAGCCAAGAAGTCATGACTGATATCTCCCTTTTACCCAGTATTCATCCGTTACTGGTATTGAACATGAATAAGAAATATGTATCATTTACAGAATTAAAAGTACTGATTTAACAAGTAAAAACACTGGGTTACATGTATGGGATGGAAATATGGTTTCTAAAGATTTCATTGTTTAACTGACCAGTACTTGACTGGTGTTTATAATAATGACCCATTTTTACAAGAACACATTCTGCTTGGTAAACTCAGCTTTTTATAGCAGGGATGTTTATAACATATTTTAGAAAGATTTTTTAATCAGGAAAGCTTAAAAAGTTCTAAAGTTCCAGGTAATTGTCCTCAATGACTTCACTTTTGGACAAAGTTGGATAAAAGGTCTACTGCTGAATATTATTACATTAAAACTGGCACTGCCTATGAAGGAGATAGGATGTACCAGTTCATGAATTTCCTAAGGATGACTATAGATGGTGATCCATATTTAACAGCAGAATTTAGTTAATATTCTGGTCTGTACTGCCAGCAATTAAGCGGTAACCACACTTCAGTCAAAACTTAAACAGATTATTTCAAATTTCTCAGGAAAACTAGAAGGGGAAAAAAACTATCTCTGGAGTATTAACACCCACCTTCAGTGATAGAATGTGAATAAGTCTGCCTTTTTAATATTTAAGTCAAGATTGTTAGATCAATGAGCAAATGTATCATAGGAAGATTAAATGTGGTTAAACAGAAAACAATCAAGACCATTCAAAGGCATTAAAATATTGACTGCTGGGAAGGATCAATCACACAACAAACCACAGGAAGGCCTAAGCGATCTTTCAAAATGAAAGTGACTTGGTGATTTCATCGCACAATACCTGCTGTGGGGGAGTTTGCATGGTGAGACTTTTTTGGCAGGTTGAAGATCTGTTCACCAGGGTCGGGGGGAGGAATTGCATCTTGCCCTTGTCGTGCCTCTACGGGATCATACTCCTTCCCATCGTAGTTAGCGTCATAGAATTTCTTAAACCACTGAATAAAATCCAGGTTGTCTTGGAAACGTCCTTTCACTAGCTTCTCCACTGGAATTACCTGCATAATAAAATCACTGTGTGAGTTATGAGCCTCATGTTTGTGTTTAAATGATTTCCCTAAATATAACTATTTCCTATACACCTGCAATCATGACCACTGACCTCTCCCCTAGCTGCTTACCCAGCTGTATTCTAGAATATAAATTTTTTTTAGAATATAATTTTTCATTATATCAAAGAACTAAATCAAAACATCACTGTTGGTTATCTTGGACTATTTAATACTTCTGAGTAAACCAGACAAAAGAAGGAATACCCCTAGCTGACAAGAGGGACTGGTCTCCTTCACTGTATATTTTTGTCAAAGCATCTCCCCACAAAAACAGAGGACTGGGATGTTGTACTGTTTCAAGATTAATGAACTTTTCTTATTTTTTTGTAACACTTGTCCCAGCTGTGTTGGGATAAACTCTTATAAAGATTACAGTTACTAGAGAGCACAGAGGAATAAGATTTAAATAAATGAAAATAGATACCAATTTAACGTTCACATGAAACAAAATGAACTTCCTGGAGCTTATTTATAATATTTAGAGACAAATTTGAAAATGACTAACCATGATATAGGGCCCAGTAATTCATGGGTTATCCAAAAACACAGCTCGGTGCCAGGGAGTAGAGAGGAAAAGAAATGGAGGCTGACTAAGAGGCTGTGGGAGCACGGAGGAGGAGGAGGTACACAGCAGTCACCCCAACTTCCAAGACATGAATCTCAGCCTTTCACAGGGTACGAGTCAAGCAATATTCCCTACACAGGTTTTACAGGAACCTTTGGAATTAGGGCAAGGAAAAAATATGTTTCAACTGCTTAAATTTAACTCAGTGGGCCACTATTTTTTGAAGAGAGATGGAAAGGTACCTAACCTATCCACAGTGTAGCATTCCTGGATTCTTACGCTCTCTGTCTCTGGGTGGAAACCCTGGGTGAATGTGAACGATGAGAGAGTTACAAAGCTCCGGTTTGAGTCTCACTAGTATGTGGGTGTGTGGGCACGTGAATCATTAAGCACACGACTTTGCTGTGGGAACAGAAGCTACAGAAATTAAACTTTCAGCAAGGCTTTGCCACTTGAGGAGCTGTGTGATCACTGATGTCCTAAAATGTATCAATAGGGCCACTTCAAGAAATGTGGAAAGATCTTACATATCAATGACAACCTGGAAGAAAAAAATCAACTGAAACATATCCGGCCATCCATTAAATTAAATCATGAGAAATATGTTTTTCCTTACAAATGTTTTTATGTAGCTAAAAATAAAAACTAAACCAAGTACAGAACAAAACAAAGAGAAGCAAACTTTTGGCAGAGACCACATTTTCCATGAAGCCTCTTCTGGTAACAGACCTCAGAGTTGACACTTCTCCGCTCTCACTTCCCTCAGCTCCAGGGAAGCCCGCTCACCAGGAAGAATCCTGCAATGTGCGCACTTCCATGACTTTTCACTGTACACTTTATTTACTTCCATGTCTTCTGAGCTTTAAGTTTTTGTTTATGTTGATACTGATCATTAGAAAGTGACTTCTTAGTGGCTTCTGAGAACACAGGGCCCTTTAATTAACACAGAACTGTATTTTGTCTATTGCTAGACACTACACATGTAAAAATTTATAAATAGTTCTAGATCAGCTGCTTTCAACCTGTGGGTCATGACCCCTTTGTAACAATGAAAATACACTGCGGCATTAGGAAGGTTGAGAACCACTGTTCTAGATGATATGATGGTATATTAGCTGTTAAAAGAGGCATTTTATTTCTCTTGACTTAATTTTGTATTCCCATTTTATGATGGGTAAATCCAGTCTCAAAAAATCTAAATAACTTGCTCAAGTCATGAAGCTATAGTTGAAATCCATGCTGTATCTGCAGAACATGGAATTCTCCAAAGGAAAAAAAAAATACACAAAGAACCACAGTGGCATCTGGTAAACATAAATGCTTCTCATCTGCAATGCTAAAATATAATAACAACATTTGAACATTTGTGATGCCCGTTGAGAGTTTTTCTTCCAATGGCTACAAATTTAGAAAATATCCTGAAATAAAAACCTTGTAGAAACATGGGAAGTTAGGGTTGATGCTTTAAGCTGTGTACAGTCTCTGACCTACTACTGAGCTATTACTATGTATTCCATCAATATATTTCTAGATTTTTGGATTCCTGCACAAAAACAATTTTAAGGAAAGACAATGTAGTTTATGGAGGTAAAAGTGAGTCTCCTACCTTATCAACATTCATTCGCTTAAATGATGCTTGCAGAAGTTTAAAATTGTGAATATACTCATGTTCCAACTTTGCCTGAAATTTTACTTTCTTCAAACTAATGCAGCCTGGAAAGAGCATGTCCATGAACTGACAATAGGCGGCTCCTGCAAAGAGACAAGAAAAGTACTGGTGTGAGTTTCCCTGTACCCAGATGTGATGGAGGATTGCTAAGCAGGAAGGGGATCATGCGTTCAGCTGCCGTCATCACTCAGATCACAGCCCTCCTGGCCACGTGTGTCCCATCACTGCACTTACACCTCCTTGTCTGGACCTCCTGTCCAGAGGGAAGGGACTGTGCCTCAACACCGCAGCTCCTGCCAATTCCCCATTCCTAACCACTGTGAACATGTTTTACACTGCCCACACCATAGTATCATCAGGTTCCATGACCAATGAACAGAACCTCATACTGTTAATTTAATGCCAAGGACACCAGGGTAAGAATAATTTTTAATTTCTGCCAAAGAAAAGGAATATATTGCTTCTTCTGTCTAGCTACTATCTGCCTCAAGTCACCAAAACAAATTTAAGGGGAAAAAGCTACCATGAAATGTTTAGCTCAAAAAATACACATTGACCCATGCTGTTTTATACTCACCTTGCAAAATCACTAGAATGAAAACAGTACAAATAAGCCATCTAATACACTGAACAACTGCGTACCAGTTTAATTCCAGTCTAGAGCAATGGAGTTCCTACAAAATACAAAGGCACAAATGCTCTGAAATTTAACAGAAATTCAGAGTCATGGTATTTATGGTGAGAAATGAACATGACAGCAATGTTTGATGAGGCCCCTCATTAAAGTGAGCATAAGAAAAGGGATTTTCTTTTTTCATATGAAGAACTCTTCGACTATGACCAGTTCAACAAGAAAATCCTGGCAAGACCACATTTAGTGATTCACATCGTCTTACAGGCTAATGGCATTGAGGAAAAGAAATTCACAGCCAGATGAATTTCTTTTTCTTGTACAAGAAAGAAAAGCAACTGAGTGGCAAGAAAGGGAACAAGCGGCCAATTTTATGCTCTTTCTTTCTTTGCTGTCCCTAGATCTCTTGGGTCTGTTCCTGGGATGTGCCAACAATCAAGTCTTTCTGGAAGCTGACGGGCCTCCCTTTATCCTTTACCATCAAGGCTTCTGTGAGAAGTCTGCCCGTGACTCACCTTTAGCTAGGAAGGACTCTTATTTCAAATAGATGCTGAACACCCTTTCCTGAGATACAAATCCAAAGTAAGAGAGAAGACACCAGGAATTTAAGGGATGCCAGAATGGGAAATGTTGCGGCAACTCATATTTTGTGGTTAAGAGCACACAGTGATGCAATGTAGACCATACCAGGTATCTCCAGAGTCTGCATCTGGCTTCCCCTTAGACACCAATATCCTGAATACAGACCAGTGAGTTCCTAGTCAAACAAATGGGTTCTCTTAAAAACAAGACAACATAAAACAAATCAATACAAAAAAACAAAACAAAACATGGGAAGTTAACAGAAACATCATGATGGGGGGGGGGCATTCTTACAGTCATCATGTAGTATTCAGTTTTAATTTCAGAGGGGCACCAGATGGAGCAAGTTCCAACTGCCACGTTACCATCATTTTTATAAAATACAGGTGGGAATGTTAAGATACAATTGCCTCATTACCTGCTCTTTAAAGTTTTCTTTCACTTTTATAATGTTTACCATAAAATTTATCTATGGAGAACAAATCAACCAACCAAACCATTCACATATCAAATTTAAGTCAAAACAAACAAAAACAATAGCTTTAAGAAAAGAAAATCTTCAACATAGGGAGGAAAGGAAAGAAAAATAATCTCTCTAGCGTCATCATCCAGAGACACCCACTGGTAGTATTCTGATATATGCCATTCTAATCCTTTTAGGGAGAAATAAAGGGTTTGTAGGTAAGAATATATATCTATATGTATTCCTTAAAAGAATATATATAAAAAAGTGATCCTACTGTAAAAATATAATTATATCTATGTTATATTTAAAAAAAAAACTTGTTAAACTTAACAGACCATGATTCCCTTTAATGTTCTCTACCAATATTTTTAATGGCTCTCTGATTTTTAGATCATGGCTATCAACTTTCCCAAATCAAAATTACATAAATATTCATTCATATTTTCATCAAGTACTTTTATGATCTCAAGTTTTACATTTCAATTCTGAATCCACATGGAATTTATTTTGATTTATGACAAAGTATGGTTATAATTTTAGCCATTCTAATGTTTGTGGAAATCTGTCAGTTTTACTTCCCCAGCAACTGGACACTGTCCTACCTAGGTAGATGCTGCAGTCTTCTACCTCCCATCACAGAAGCTAAAGGAGAGAAAATATTCCTTTCCTGTCCCCCACAAGAGGGATACAGGCTGATGACCTAGGCTCTGCACCTGAAGCTTTCCTGTATCTCTGAGTGGAGGGGATGGACTATTCCTAAATGCATAGGGACTATTATTAAGTTCAGTCAATGGCAGTGATGGGGTCTAGACTTCTGTACAGCAATAGCAGATTGTGTCATCCTAACCATCTAATTCCTGGGGCACAAGGCAGGCTGTGTTCCCAGATTTTAGAATCCTTTGATTCTGTTATCTTCTGAGCTTGGCTGTCTATTGCCTCTGAGCTGCCCAATATTTTTTTCCTATAAATTCTCCCTCTGCTTAAACTTACCAGTATTAATTCCTACCCAAGCTATCCACGGATAAAGCTTGTGTGGACCACCACCATTTAATAGATAATCTATACCATCCCCATTGATCAGAAGCAGTATCCATATTATATATTACCTCCTAATACATGTACTTAGGTCACTTTCTACACTTTAAAGTTTTTTTTTTTTTTAATATCTCCATGAGAATTCCACACTCTTATTTAAAGTTCTATAATAGGTATTACTATCTGTAGAATAATTTTCCTTCTTCTTTTTCCTAAATTTTATTATGCATCTATTTATATACATTATATAATAGTATATCCATTATATTATTGAACTTGTTGTTCATGGCATATAGAAAATAACAGCTTTCGAAATAAGTCACCTATTTATTTTTATTTTGTTTTTAATTAACAACATAATAACTATACATATTTATGAGGTGCAGGGTGATGTTTTAATAACTGTATACATTATATAATGATAAAATTAGAGTATTTAACATATATGTCACCTTATCACTTATCATTTCTTTGTGGTAAGAACATTCCAAACCCTCTGTCCCCTAGCTAGCCTCCAGCTATTCTGAAATATACAATACAATACTGTTAACCACAGTCACCCTACTATGCAATAGAAGCCTATCACTTTGTATCAGTCCACAAATCTCTCCCCTTCTTGCCCTCCCCTTCCCTGCCTCTGGTAACTGCTACTATACTACTATACGATCAACTTTTTTAGATGCCAGGTATCGGTGAGATCATGCGCTATTTGTCCTTCTATGCCAGGCTTATATATTCCATCAGGTTTATGTAGGTTGTAGTAAATGACAAAATTTTATTCATTTTTGTGGCTGAATAGTAAGTATTCCATTGTGTATACATACCATATTTTCTCAGTTCAACTTTTAAGTTTTTGTGGAATTTCTCTATCATTTTCCACAATGGCTGTACTAATTTATTGATACATTGCCACCAACAGCATGTAAGAGTTCTCCTTTCTCCACACTCATGCCAACATTTGTTATTTTTGTCTTTTTGATAACAGTCATTTTAATTGGGGTGAGGTGGTATCTCATTGGAGTTTCGATCTGCATTTCCCTGATTAGTGATCTTGAGCATTTTTTCATATTCCTAGAGCCCTTTGTATGCTTTCTTTTGAGAAATGTCTAACCAAATATTTTGGCCATTTTTTAATCAGTTTTTTTTTTTTTTTTCCTATTGAGTTGTTTGGGTTCTTTCTGAATCTAGATATTAACCCTTTCACAGATACATAGTTTGCAAATATTTTCTTCCATGTAGGTTATCTCTTCACTCTGTTAATTGCTTCCTTTGCTATGTGGAATTTTTTTACTTTGATATAACCCCATTTGTCTATTTTTGCTTTTGTTGCTTGTGCTTATCAAAAAAAAATCCTTGCCCAGACCAATGTCATGAAGTATTTACCCTATATTTTCTTTTACTACTTCCATCACTTCAGGTCTGATATTTAATTCATTTTGAGTTGATTTTTATATACTGGGAGAGTCTGCATGTGGATATCCAGTTTTCCTAGTATTGCTTATTGAAGACACTATCCTTTCCCCAAAGTGTGTTCTTGGTGTTTGTGTTGAAAATCAGTGTGTGAATTTATTTCTGTATTATTCTTTGTTTTATCCCATTCATCTATATAGCTCTTGTCACACCAGTACCATGCTGTTTTGGTTACATAGCTTTGTAGTATATCTTGAAGTCAGTGTCATGCCTCCAGCTTCATTCTTTTTTCCTCAAAATTGTTTTGACTATTTAGGGTCTTTTGTGGTTCCATACATGTTTTCAGATTGTTTTTCCTATTTATGTAAAGAATGTCATTGGTATTTTGATAGACATTGCATGGCATCTACAAATCAATTTGGATAGTATAGGTTGAACAGACCTCACCTGAAATGCCCGGAACCAGAAGTATTTCAGGTTTTTTCAGATTTTGAAATATTTGCATATACATAATAAGATATCTAGAAGATGGGACTGAAATTTAAATATGAGGTTTATTTATGTTTCATATAAACCTCATGCACATAACCTGCAGCTTACTTTATACAACATTTTAAATAATTTTGTGTATAAACCAACGTTTTGAATGCATTTTGACTGTGACCTATCACAGGAGGTCAGGTGTGGAATGTTTCATTTGTAGAATTATGTCAAAGCTACAAAGTTTTGGATGTTAGAGCATTTTGAATTTCAGATTTTTGGATTAGGAATGCTCAACCTATAGGGATATTTTAACAATATTGATTCTTCCAATCTATAAACATAGGGTATATTTCCATTTGTGTCCTCTTTAATTCCTTTCATCATAGAGACCTTTTAACTCTTCATTACATTTATTCCTAGGTATCTTCCTGTTTTTTTGTTTGTTTTTTGTAGTTATTTTAAATTGAATTGCTTCCTGGATTTCTTTTCTGATAGTTTGCTACTGGCATATAGATATGCTACTGACTTTTAATGTTGGTTTATCCTGCAACTTCACTGAATTTGTTTATTAGTTTTAACAATTTTTTTTGGTAGAGTCTTGAGAGTTTGAAAACAGAAACAATTTTATTTTCTCCTTTCCAATTTGAATTTGCTTTATTTCCTTCTCTTGCCTAACTGCTCTAGCTAGAACTTCCAGTGCTGTGTAGAATGGGAACGGTACAAGTAGGCATCCTTGTCTTGTTTCAGATCTTAGAGAAAGAGTTTAAACTTTTCCCCATTCAGTATGATGCTAGTTATGAGTCTGTCAAATGTGACCTTTGTTGTGTTAAGATACGTTCCTTCTATGTCTAATTCTTGGGAGTTTTATAAAAGGGATATTGAGTTTTATCAAAAGCTTTTCCTGTCTCTATTAAAATGATTATATTTTCCCTTGAATCTGTTATAGTTAATGCTAGCCTTGTCAAATGATTTTGAAAGAATTCCCTCTTCTTCAATTTTTTTTGAATAGATATATTAATTCTTTAAATCTTTGGTGAAATTCAGCAATGAAGCCATTAAATTCTAGGATTTACTTTGATGACAGAATTTTGATTACTGATTTAATCTCATTATTCATCATTGGTTTGTCCAGGTTTTCTATTTCTTCATGATTCAATTTTGGTAGGCTGCAAGTGTCTGGGAAGTTATCCATTTCCTTTCAGTTTTGTAAATTGTTGGCATATAGTTAGTCATAATAGTCTCATAATAGTTTCTTATGAGTCTTTGTGTTTCCATGGAATCTGTTGTAATGTCTCACTTTCCATCTCTGGTTTTATTTGAGTCACTTCTCTTTTTTTCCCTTAGTATACCTAAAGGTTTATTGATTTTTGTCTTTTAAAAAACTCAACTCTTTGTTTATTCCATCTTTTGAAATTTTCTTTTTTTAGTCTCTGTCCTGTTTATTTCTGCTTTGATCTTAATCTATTTCCTTCTACCAATTTTGGCTTTAGTTTCTTCTTGTTTTCTTATTCCTTGAGGTGCAACATTAGGTTGTTTATCTAAAATCTTCCTACTTTTCCCTCTTAGAGCTGCTTTTGGTGTGTCCTATCAGATTTTGGTGTGTTGTATTTTCATTTTCAGTTGTCTCAAGAAATTTTTAAATTTCCCTTTAATTTTTTTCATTGATCTACTGGTCATTCTGGTTACTTAATTTCCAAAGTTCCTTCTGTTATTGATTTATAGTTTTGTACCATTGTGGCCTGAAAAGATACCTGATATAATTTTAATATTTTAAAGTTTATTCAGACTTATTTTGTGGCCTACCATAAAATCTCTCAGAGAAAGTTACATGTGTTATTGAGAAGATTGTGTATTCTGCAACTGTTGGGTAAAATGTTTTGTAAATGTCTGTTAGGTCTATTTGGTCTGGAATGCAATTTAAATTAGATGTTTCTTTGTTGATTTCCAGATTTGATGGCCTGTCCATTGCTGAAAACAGGGTATTGAATTGATTTGAAATCCCCTCCTATTATTATATTGCAGTCTATCTCTTCCTTTAAATATAATATTTCCTTCATATGCATATTTGGGGGTTCTGGTATTGCGTGTACATATATTTAAAATTGCTACAATATCTTGCTGAACTAACCCTTTTACCATTATATAATAATACTCATGGAAGTATGCATCCATAACCACCACTTAGTTTGAGAAGTTTTAATTACTGCAAAATAAACAAACCCCAAAACATTTTTACTCATTAGCAGCCATTCTCTATATTTTCTCCTCCCTCTAGACCCTTGCAACTATCTCCATAGATTTGATTATTCTGGACATTTCACGTAAATGGAATCATACAATATGTGGCCTTTGTGCATAATTTCTATCAGAAAACGTTTTTCAAAGTTGATCCATGTGTGGCATGTGTCAGAACATCTTTCCTTTTTATAGCTAAATAATATTCCATTTAATGAATATGCCACGTTTTACTGGTCCATTCATCAGTTGATGAACATTTGGCTTGTTTTTACTTTGTAACTATTTTGAGTAATAACAGAATAAATATTTGTGTTTAAGTGTTTGTATGGACACATGTTTTCAACTCTCTTGGCTATATACGCAGAAGTGGAATTGCTGGGTCACATGGTACATCTATGATAAACATTTTTTAAAAAGCACCAAACTCTTTTCCAAAACAGGAGCACCATTTTGTATTCCCACCAATGATTTATGAGGGCTTCAATTTCCCTACATCTTCATCAACACTTGTTGTCTATCTTTTTAATTCTAGCTATCTTAGTAGATATGATGTAGTATGTCATTGTGGTTTTGCTTTGATTTCTCTAATGACCACTGACATTGTGCATCTTTTTAACGCACTTTTTTGCCTTTTGCCTATCTTTTTTGAAGAAATGTCTATGAAAACTCTTTGCTGATGTTTTTAACTTTGTTAAGTTGAGTAGGGTGAAGAAAGAAAACCAACCATTTGATTTGATAACAGAGAAGATTTTGATGATCTTGACCTGATGAAGTTGGAAGACAATTTAATTTGTATTGAACTGAATTGGATGGCAGATGAAATGACAGAAGGATAATAAGGTTAAGAAGTGTTATAGTGAAGAAGAGGATATAAATGTTTCAACTTCTTGATATTTGACCACTCCCTCATTCTTTAAATTCTAGATTTTCTTCCTTGATCAGACAAAATAGGTACCAAAAAAAAAAAAAAAAAAAAAAAAACAACCTGGAATATCCAGGAATCACTGTCACTGTCCAAGAAGTCTCCTCCTGCCACAAATCAGAATATTCCTCATCAACAGCTAAATGGATTCTTTTTGGTTGTTATTTTACTCTCCTTACAATAATGTGACCTATTTTGCATGAATCTTACTTCTATCACATTATATCAAGGTTACCATTATTCACACCATATATTGCCCCTGCTAAGAATATTATGGTGTTTTTTAATGAAACGTTTATAAAACCTAAATTCGTTCCCTGGCCTATCCTATATTGCCCTGTGACAGGCCTCTGTCTACCTCTCTTTTGCCTAACTTCCTTTAGGAAGCTCCTTTTACATTGGCTTTCTTGTTCCCATGTCAGGTTTGCTCCTGCATTAGGACTGCTATACACAGTTTCATCGGAAATTCATTCTGTGACTTCTTTCTTGCCATTCACATCAAGGCTTAGGTGTCATCTCCTCATAGAAGTCCTCCATTATCATGCCATCTGAAGTGGCTCTCCAGTCACTCTTCACCACCATAACCTGTTTTATGTCTAGTATTTTGTTAACACATATGTTGACGCTATGGTTTAAACTCCCCCCCCCCCCCGAAATTCATGTTGAAATTTTATAGCCATTTTGATAGTAGTAAGAGGTAGAACCATTAAAAGGTGATTAGGTCAGGAGGGCTCTGCCCTTCATCAATGATTAGGTCAGGAGGGCTCTGCCCTTCATCAATGGATTAAGGCTATTTATGTGGAATCAGATTCATGGTGAAAGGCCAAGTTTGACCTTTCCTTTCTTGTTCTTACATGCTTTTCAGTCATAAAATGGTGCAGCAAGAAGGTATTTGCTACTCCCTTGATCTTGGGCTTCCCTGCTTCTAGAATAGTGAGCCAATAAATTTCTGTTCATTATAAATTACCCAGTCTGAAGTATTCTGTTATGGCAGCACAAAACAGACTAACTAAGACAGTTGGTCTGTGGCTTATCTTCCCTTATTGGAAGACAAATTTCAAAAGTACTTATGTCTTATTTGTCTTGGTCCCCTTGGTATTTATGCATTTAATACAGTATCTGGCATATGTGAGTTTTGTAAATGTCTCGTTAATGAATGAAGGACTATAGGTGATAGCAGCTGAACCCCAACAAGGGCTGGTAAACAGTAAAATTTTAACGTTACCAAATTCCCAACTAAGAGGCATTATAAGAAGAGTTGCTATAAATTCTTGGAAGAAGTGATGGGGTGTACACTTAAAAAAAAAAAAAAAAGCCTAAATAAACCATGAATCATTCTAAAGACCAAATTTGCAGAAAAGTGAAAGATAAGCTTCAAAAGGCTAAATATGACATCACACAGGTAAAAGGCAATCCAAATTGCAGGATGTTGTGTTTACCAAGAATTACAATGGGATATACTCTGAGCCTACCAGCTCAAAGTGCTACTGCAGGTATGAAGGTCAGTAAGATTCTGGAAATGATATTATGAAAGTAGAAAAAAGGGAAACTCTGTCTTTTTGTAGTATCTGCATCTATATCTCTAAAAATGGTTGCAGTTGTTGCATGTCAAAAATGACATTAATAAGACTGACAAGTTTGGTGACAGGAATAAAAAATGAACAGTTGGAAGACTGTAGGAAGAAGGCAGAGCTCAAAAATGAACATTCATACATAAAAGATCTGAGGGTATATATGATTCAAGTCTATGAAATCATAAACAGCATAATAAGGACAAATAATCTCACGATTCCAGGACTTCAACAGTAGAGTAACATCAGAATAAATGGATATTTTAAAAAGAAATTTTCCAGGTAAATGTTAATATTACTTAATAAATTTATGGAATATATTATAAGAAAAAACAAAAACATTCACATTTATGTAAAATCTGTGACAGCTTTCATATGTATTTTTAGCATTCTGAACCCCATAGTCTCCTTATGAGGTAAGTATTTTTGTTATCATTACCCTGTTTTACAGATTTGGGAACAAGGCTCAAAAAGTCATCCAGCTAATGAACAGCAGAGTAGAATTTAAACGTTAATCTGAATTTCAATTAAAAAAAAAAAAAAAAGATTCTTCTTTTCTACGTTGCTTCTAGAAAATTATAAGTGAAAATTCAAAGGTTAAAAGAAAGTTTGGAATTTTTTCTAGATTATGATTCTGTAAGTGATTACAAGAGAAATTGCAAGAGAACACATAAAACCTTTTAGACTGATGCTAGGAGTCTTAGTCATACTTTTCCTATTCATAGTAGAATCTTAAGCAGTATAGGCAAATCATTAATGTACCCCAAAGTTGTGATTTATATTTTTGTATATATACTCATAAGAATGTAATCACATATACATGTATGTATATAAAAATAAAATAAGCATTTCATCTCTCATCTTATTGCTCTCTCATATATATCTTATTTTCTTCTCTCTGTCTATATATATCTCATCGCTGTCAAAAAAAAATCTCCAAGCACTTTTCCAGAAATGCAACATAATCTGCTGGAAAAACATCAAGCTATATTGGGTTCTGCTTAGCATTGTCACTTGAAGAGTTACTCAAATTGCCCATCTGATTTTCTAACAGGCCCAAAGTATTATATAGAGATGCCTCTATCACTGCGGGATTTAGTTACAACTTTCCACTTCTTATAATCTTATTTGGTATTGCTGAAGAATAGGGAAAAAAGCATGACGGCCTTGATTTACTGGACATATTTATGCAATCATACATTTCATTACAGGAATCATTACAGGTAAATGATTTGGAGAAAAGCTTATTCTCTCAAGGAAACATCAGCGAGAATGGGGAAGGTGGCAGAGAACACAGAGAATTGCAGTGCTGGGCCTTAGATCTGAGAATTCACTTCTTGAATAAACTGTAACATCATCACACTCTTCTAAGCCAACAGTACTCTTATCTGCAAAACGTCAGGGTTGGATAGAGCCTAAGCTCTAAAATTAGATGATTTTCTAATTCTCAGGCTGTTACTAACTTCTCTTTTGATACTCAATACTTCTACTAATTAGGAGACAATGGTACTCATCCTCATGTGACTAAGACATTTGCCAGCACTCTGTTCTAACCATCACATCTTTTGCCCTAGTTGATAGAAGATAAAACCTTAGTCAGTAGCCGCATCTGGTAGGATGCCCCTGGGGCACACACTGCCTTTCTAGATTCCAGTTCTGCTGACCCTACCTTCCATGTACTTCTCTTATAGGTCTCGATATTTACATACTCAGTAACATAACCATATTTCCTGTTATCTTCAATAGTCGAATATTAACAGTTAAAAATACCTTCAATATTAGAATTGTTTTTACTCAATAAAATTGAGTACTCAGAAATTTGTTCCAGATTTACTCAGAAAATTGTTCCAGATTTATTTTTGTATTCAGCCTTATTCCTTGAACTGATGTTTCTGCAGAACTACAACTGTGACCAACGCCCAAGCCTCATGTTGAAGGAAGTATTCTCCTTTGGGAAGCTAGGGCGTGCTTAGGAGGAAAGTGAGGCGGCGAAATATAGAGCTACACTCTTTCCAACACATTAGCAGAAGAAACCTTTCTACCTACACAAATATAAAGCTTCAAGAGTTTAGATGGCAACTGTGAAGGGCTTTGAAAGATTAACATTTTAAAGGAATTGAAAAATCCTAAAGTTCAAACGCATTGCTCTAATCCAGCAGCTCTCAACCTGTGGGTCAAGACACCTTTGTAACAATGAAAATACACCCTGGCATTAGGAAGGTTAAGAACCACTGCTCTAATTCATCAAAGATATGATTAAATTAGTAGCTTTCTGTTGTTTTCATAGGCATCTTTCACATTCCAGGCACGAGGAGCCTCTTGATAACTTCAGCTACTACAGTATTATTTAACTCTGTTGAAGGGAATTTAGGACACTGTTTACCTTACTCCTGTTCTAAGTTACAAACGACAATTAAAAGATCAAGAGTTCAGAAGTCTGGCTTCAACTCAGATTGCTCTTTTGAATTACCAAGTTCTTCAGCTGAGCTTCCTACTTCTTCCTACTGCTTGGCATTGTCAGAAACTTTTATTCTGATTGCAAGTAAGTCTCAAAGGCAAGTAGCTTTCAAACTGATCCCATGTCGAGGAAAGGGGTAACAGCCAGCAGGAAGACTTCAACTCCCACAGAAAGAGATGCTTATGTGAATATGGAGAGAGCTGAAAAACACCTCATCTTTACCCTTCAACACACAGACCAAGCTGTCAAAGAACATTTTCATCTCTTTTCTTATACAGAAAAAGAAATAAGCTAGCAATTATTATTCAAGCAAATGGATTTTTAAGAGTATCAGCAGATAAATTAAAAGGCCTTGTCAAACCACATGATTTGTCTTTCATCTGATAAATGCCTACTTTTTTATTTTTTAATAATTCATATGATATAAAGCCTTTTGAAGAATCTTACAAGGTTGCAGAAAATTTCAGTTAAAGGTATTGGCATCCTCTGTTCATACATGCCTTCTAAAAGAACCAAGGAATACTTTAAAAAAAAAGTAATGTCACCTTTAAATTAGAATTTTATTAGGAAATCTGTAGAATGACATTGAAAGTTAGCATGCTACAGAAAAAACTGATCACATGTTAAAATCACTGTACTCAGTTGATTTGAACATGCTTCTGCATGGAAATACCATGGAAGAATGAAGAATATTTTCTTCTCTCTTAGTAGCTGTTGGTTAAGATTTAGATATCAATATTTTTATTAAAATATAAATTTCAGAGAATTGCAGATTATAATAGACTGAAAAAAACAGACTGAAAAAGGGAACTGATATTTTAAAGTGGCGTTTGCAAAAATAACTTTCAGAGACATTAACTATTATAACTCTGCATTGAAAACTAGAACACTACAAGGAAGCTTAACTATTCTACTTAGAGTTGTTTTATTTAACCAAATCATAATTGCCCTACGATTCTCAGGTTTTAAACTTTGCAAATGAATGCTTTAAGAAAAAATAATAGAAAACTTCAAACCTAACTAATGATTCAGAAAAAGATTCAGACAATTGAAAAAAAAATTTTAAATGGCAAGTAAGGCATTATCTTAGTGATAAAGATTTTTTTTTTTCATTAGCTAATCAATGATCCAGTGCCAGGTGCTCAGTCTCATGCCCAGTTTCTCGAAAACCAGTGATTTCTTTCAGGGCAATCAAATTTGTTACATTTTGAGTGCTCCTCAAATTTTACCACAACAAGCTGTCTAAGATATCCTGCTCTGTACAATAAGATTCAGCTTCTATGCAGGAGTCAAGAATGAAAAGGAAATGGGAGAGGCCCTCACATCTCGAGCAGGAATGGTGTGCAGTACAAAATGTCACTGGCTCCTAGGGAGTCTGATACTGAAGTTGGCAGCGAGATGTCCCAGAGGCTACAGTATGAGAACAGAGCTAAAGTTAGAATTTAGCATTTCAGACAGAGGAGGAAAAGAGACATAAAAAACCTTTATTATAAATGAAAAACAAGACACAAATGTACATATGAAACCCATTCTGTAGGGGTCAGTCTTCTTATTAGGGTCATGAAAAGAGAAAGCTTCATACAGCCATAGTATCAGGGGTACAGCTTCCCTACATGTGCACTCAGGAATTCTCACACGTTTGTTTGTGCTACCTCTTTACTTTAATGGACAGAAGGGTTTAAAAAATACTGAAGTATGTGATTGTGTAAAAAGAAAGATTTAAATTAAGACAAGCCTGATTAGATGATAGCCTATCTAATTTTTGTGATTCTAGGTCACCTTTAAAGAAATGCCCATCTGTAGGTGACACAGAGAGATGTTACTTTGTTTATTAATCAACAAAAAAATCAATAAACAAACACTTATTGATGAATATGATCTTACTCTTAAAGAACCAAGTAACTTAGTCCTGGGACCAAAGAAATATACATGGGAAAAAACCAGAAAAGCAGAAAACTAGAAGTGCTGAACTACATGCATAGATACCTAAATACCAAAGGAGTTAGCTCTTGCCCAATAAAAATCCAAGAAAGAGTAATCAGTATCATTAAACAGACAAAATCAAATCCAGCTTACACAATCATTTTCAGTCCTCAAGAAGCTTAACTCCTAATGCTAAAAGCTTAAAACAAATACTCAATGACCTTTTACGTTTATTACAAACTATAAGGCTTTGTAAAGCTTAGAAAATTGAGAGTAGAGAGCACTCACCTCTTGTTGATCAGGAGGAATGAGGGAATGTGGCATTTGAGATGGCCTTCAAAGGAGGCATTCCAAGCAAAGACAGGGGATCATGGCATATAGTAAAAGTTGTGTTTGGGCAATGGGCAAAAGTAGGTTACGGATAGGGAGCTGTGTGAGTAAATGCTGGAAAGGTGCGTTGCAGCCAGATTGCTCAAGGCTTTAAATGCCGGGGGGGGGGGGGGGGAAGGTGATTAAATTAATTTGGTAAAAAGCTCAATGCTGATTTCCAGGCACAATCATCTTTAGAGAAGAGTGCCTACACTATGTCATTATTAAGTTCCAATTGTCAGAACATGTCTACTGTTAGGGGAAATTAAACTAAGGGGAAAAAAACGAAAACTGATCACTTTTCCCATTTTCTCAGGGAATTTCTACA
>CAUYPK010028547.1:0-68057 GCA_963574355.1 Loris lydekkerianus | reverse complement strand
AGAGAGAGAGAAAGAGATAGGGGTGGGGGAAAGGAAAAACAGAGAGAGGGAAGGAGCGAAGGGTGAGGTCTCAGTGTGTGACACAACTTTTGGAGGCAAGACATAATTGTAAGAGGGACTTTACCTAACAAATGCAATCAGTGTAACCTGGTTTCTTGTACCCTCAATGAATCGCCAGCAATAAAAAATAAAATAAAACAGATTCTAACTTCCCTAAAAAAAAAAACAAAAAACGCTAGGATTACAGGTGTGAGCCAAGGCACCTGGGCTGCAAATGTGTATTTTAATGGCAAGTTTTAAAAAGTTCGCAAAGTTTCTGAAATTTTACGATCAGCTATTGTAAGCCAGTATAAATCAACTCTGGCACACAATTTATTCCAACTATGGGTAAGAGCAGGTCACCCAAATGCCTAGATGACACTGTCCTCACCCATATGGTACAAGGAGCTGGCCAGATCTGCCCCACATTTCAATAAAGAACAAGATTCCAGGGTGATGCCTGTGGCTCAAAGGAGTAGGGCACTGGCCCCATATGCCAGAGGTGGGGGGTTCAAACCCAGTCCCGGCCAAAACTGCCAAAAAAAAAAAAAAAGGAAAGAAAAAGAACCAGGCTGGGCCGGGTGGCTCATGCCTATAATCCTAGCACTCTGGGAAGCTGATGTGGGGAAAAAAAAAAAAAAAAAAGATAAAAAGAAAAAAATCTCTGCATGGAGTCTAAGTGAACACTTGGTGGGTGTGGACCCTGAAGTCTGATTTCTCCCAGACTTCCTGATAAATCACACAGTATTCCCAGAAGGCCACTGACTCAAACTCTTCTTGGCTTTCTGTCTTTTTATCAGTAAAAAAAATCAATTAATGGGCAGCACCTATGGCTCAGTGGGTAGGGCTCCAGCCCCACATACCGAGGGTGGCAGGTTCAAACCCAGCCACAGCCAAACTGCAACAAAAATCAGGCAAGCGTTGTGGCAGGTGCCTGTAGTCCCAGCTACTTGGGAGACTGAGGCAAGAGAATCCTCTAAGCCCAGGAGTTGGAGGTTGCCGTGAGCCGTGATGCCACAGCACTCTGTCAAGGGCAATAAAGTGAGATTCTGTCTCTATTTAAAAAAAAAAAAAAGAAGAAGAAGAAGAAAAAAGGAGACACGGAATTGCAAGCGCTTAATGAGACAAAGTTCAGAAGCATTCAGCACTATGCCTGGCGGTAACTGTGGCTTTTCTTTCAGAGTAGTGTGAACAAATATAAACATGAAAGAGCCAAGATGGGCTCCGAACAGCTAACTAGATCCACATTTAAAACAGAGCCAAGGGGCCATTTGCTGACTGGAGGTCACACAGGTATTGCAGTTCCCTGAAAACCCACACCTTTTCAACTTTGGAAATTTCAGAATTCACCTGAACCAACCATTCAGACTTCAATTACCTTGGCCAATCAGAGCTCAGCTGCATTGACCAGTCAGTACTAAGCAAGTCTAAAGCCTTCATTTACATAAATAGACCTGACTGGGAACTTGAGCAGGAGCTTCTGCTATTAAAATAAAAAAAGAAATTTAAAAAAAATTTTAAAAACCCTGAATCTTACTTTTGTTCTCTGGAACACATCTTCGTTTTACTCCAAAGGCTGGGTCATCCTTGTTGGCACACTATTCACTGGAATACAGTCTCTTTCCTCCTAATTTCTTTTTTGTTTTTTGCAGTTTTTGGCCAGGGCTGGGTTTGAACCCACCACCTCCAGTATATGGGACCAGTGCCCTACTCCTTTGAGCTACCCCCCTTCTAATTTCTTTTCAGCAAACTTTCATTCACAGGAGGTTTAATGCATACACTTCTGTAGGGGTGAGACTCTCCAAGTGTATCTGAACTCACTGTTCCTCTTACTATCTTTCTTTCTGAACAACAAGACCCCCTGCAGTCTCCCTTTCTGTATTGTTAGGGGTAAAGCTGGATGTCCCTCAGAAGCCAGGTCAGATATATTCATACACTGCACAGTGATTCTGAAAGCAGAGGTCAGAGACCTGGTTGCTAATATTGCCTCCCATCTTGGCCCCAGGACTCAACCTCACAGGGCTTCCCACTGCAGTCCTAGCCCCTTGCTCTCCAGTGCACTCCTGGTCCCACTCCCTAGTCCTCTAAGAAGTCAAAAATCAAAGGGTGAGGGCCTTCTTGCTGCGTCCAACAGAGGAGGAACATCATGCCCTCACACAGCGAGCGGAAGGCAGACGTGCATGAAGGCAAAAAGGGGACCAAACTCACCCTCTGTAAAAGCATTAATCTCACCCTGCAAAGGTCCCATTTCCTGACACTGCCACAATAGCAACCAAATTTCAAAATGTGTTTTGGAGGGGACAAACATTCAAATCATAGCACTAGGCAGCAGCAGTGACCTACACAGGGCCATGATGGTTCTAGAATCGCACTGTCTTTGCAGTCCTTCCCTCTGGGATGAACCCTGAGGGCCAGGCAAATGCTTGTTCTCTCTGCTGAGGTGAGGCCCACCTACTCCTTACAAGTACAAGAACTTACTGGCCAAATACTCCCCCATATCGAGGCTTGGGTCTCCAGCTACAGGATCCCAGTGGACACTTGGACCAAGGACCTCAAGATAGTTCCCAAGGCCCATGCTCAAGTTCACAGTTTTCTAACCCAGGTGTGGAGGCCTATAAGAACAGATAGCTAAGAACAGGAAACATTGACAGGAAAAATAAAATAAAATAAAATAAAATAAAATAAAATAAAATAAAATAAAATAAAATAAAATAAAATAAAATAAAATAAAATAACTGCTTCAGCAACATTACCCTCCCACAGCACCCCCGGGCAGGCCTCTGCCTTGCAGTCAGCTTATTTTCGGATGTCATTCTTCACACTATTAAATGTGAGTCAAAGGTGCTCTCTGCATGTTTATTTCTCTCTGCCCAGCTTCACATAAAAGACTCTATAAAAATAAATTGTGGAGAGTCCAATGCCAATAAAAATCCCAGTGGAGACTGAAAACTATTTTATTTAAAGAGCAGAAGGACAAGCACTTACCTTGTTGTGAATTCCCAGCTTTCTAGTTCCTGAGCCGAGCATGTGGCAGGTGCCTAATAAATATTAATGGATTGATCCATTAGTTGGTTGCTCACCCGTTTGCAGTTTCTACAAGCCTGTGGCCCTTCATGCACATGTTGCAAGAAGAAAGAGAGCTGCAAAGTTGGCAGGAGAGCCTGCCACAAACTCTTCAACATAAATGCCTTGCCTTCTACTTCCAGCCCTACTTATTAACTATAAAATAATGATGTGGTAGACAGTGAAGGGCAAAGACTGCCAAATTCTAAGAGAGAACCTGGATTCATGCCTTTCCATTCTTATGAATCTCTCCTTGGACTGTGCCAAGCCCTGTGCTTTGCAGGGAGAATACAGATGCCTCCATCTTACTGCATCTTAGTGCCTGGACCTGATAGAATTCATTCAGAAAACAGCTTCTTGGTTTCTTTTCAATAACATTCAGACTCAATGCCCAGATGCATTTCTTTTCTGGTCCCTTGCATATAAAATCTTGGGCCAGACAAAAGTGGAGGCTGAATTGCAGGCATGGTTTTGTGCCCCAATAAAAGGGCTGCTCAGGGGAAGGAAAGACCACCTTTGAGTAATTCATCAGCCACAGGAGGCTGCCTTTTGTGATTCTCCCTAATGCACCCTCTGGGTGAGCTAAGGCTCTTGAACTCTTCTGTCTGTTTGGGTCAACATTACTCCTACAAGTTTTACACAAGCTCCAGGCCGTGCCCTATCTGTAGGTCTACCTGGCTGTGTAAGAAGGGTGTCCAAACTCTAGCATGGGGATTGGCAGTTCACTCCTAGGGCAGTATTCGTTCTTTGCTCTCCCATGGGACATGTCGTTGATGTCATCACCTATTATTATTAGATTGCTTGGGCACAGTACAGATACCAAGCCTTTGCAAAAGACATATGTCAAAACCTCTGCATTATTTTCATAAAGTTTTTCTCATGTGGCTGGAGAAGAAGGAAAAACACCTCATTCCTCTCCCCTCCCCAAGAGGGGGAAACAGTGTGGAAAAGGAAACACCATAGTGTTCCAACAACTCTTTACAGAGGAATTTTCCACTCCTGGCCTCCTTACCTCCTAAAGCCATATGGACTATGAATGGTGATCACCATGCTGCTGGCTCACCAGAGGGGGTGACTCCTGAAGCATAAGGAGGTGTTCAACAATTGAAGAAGGGAGAGCATGCTTGTGAGTGTCTCCAGCAAGATGAGCATGGGGGTGCAGCACATTGCCTTGCACCGTCGGGAGCCCTGTCAGTCTGAGAGAAAGAGAGAGTTTGGAGAAGGTCTGAGAGATGGAATTAGAATTGGAGAACTGAGTTGTAACCAGATGCTGGAGTGTTTTGATAGCATGCTAAGAAATTTTGACTTGGAGCTGGAAAATATTCTTCTTAGCAAAGTATCTCAAGAATGGAAGAAAAAGTATCCAAAGTACTCAGCCCTACTATGAAACCAAGTTATAGCTTTCATATGAAAACTATAACCCAATTATAGCCCAAGAATATGGGGAAAGGGAATAGGGTGGGGAGGGGAAGGAGGAGGATGGGTGGAGGGAGGGTGATTGGTGGGACCACACCTATGGTGCATCTTACAAGGGTACATGTGAAATTTACTAAATGTAGAATATAAATATCTTAACACAATAAGAAAATACCATGAAGGCTATGCTAACCAGTTAGATGAAAATATTTCAAATTGTATATAAAACCAGCACATTGTATCCCACCATTGTATTAATGTACACAGCTATGATTTAATTTAAAAAAAAGGAAAGAAAGGAAAGAAATTTTGACCTTATCCCACAGGATTGAGACATGCAAAGATTTTAAGCCAGTGAGTACATGGTCAAATTTGGCCCCTGAGCACACTGTCTGTGGGCTTAGGATGGAGAGGCCTGGTGAAAGCAGAGACTGCTTTGGTGAGAGCTAGGGATGTGAATAGGCTGGGCTCAGAGCATCTTCCACTCAGAGGGGAAGAATTTCTCAACTTTTCCTTGTTTCTCAAAGTGATTTCTAACAGTCTGTAGAGCAGCAGTTCTCAACCAGTGGGTCGCGACCCCTTTGGACTGTGTTAAATGTTCGCGGCATTAGGAAGGTTGAGAACCCCTGCCGTAGAGCCTTTCTTTCCTCCCCTGGTTTGCATTTTATATTCTTTTATGATGTGGACAGTCAGGTGTGGCCACAAGAGGAGGCCCAGGAGCTCAGGTAAGCCAAATCTATGACACTCACAGGTCCAAATGGCAGAAGGGGCACCCAGTAAGGTCACATGGGGAGGATACCAGGGTGGTCAGGAGACAGGAGAGAGAATATGCCTTTGATAGACCACCTAACTAACCACACCTCCTCTAGCTGGCCCAAACGTCCCAGGAGGCAACATTCCTCTCCTTAGTCAACTCATGGCCTCCGACCAGGCAACTAGAGCCCAAAGCCCACTGAAGTTATCCAAATTAGCCAATCCTAACTGTCCACCACACCTGGTTTGCCTTTCTCATGGTAACACCAGTAAAGGCCATGGCCTAAGGATTCCGCTGGCTCCTAACGTCTGCTCTCTAATATGGTATCTATCCCACGAGGCCCTCTGTGGCCTGCCATGCCTCCTGTCTTGAGGACCTGTGTCCTTTTATGGCCATATCTAACTTAGCACATCATGAAAGAATACACGTACAAGCCAAGCACGGTGGCTCAGCCTGTAATCCTAGCACTCTGGGAGGCGGAGGCAGGCAGATTGCTTGAGCTCAGGAGTTCAAGAGCAGCTTGAGAAAGTGTTAGACCCCATCCCTAGAAAAACTAGCCAAGCATTTTGGTGGCTGCTTGTAGTCCCAAATATTCAGAAGGTTGACGCAAGAGGATTCCTTAAGTCCAAGAGTATGGGTTTTTGTGAGCTATGATGTCTCTGCACTCTATCCAGAGTGACAGAGTGAGATTCTGTCTCAAAAAAAAAAAAAAAAGTACAAAATAGCTTGTCAGGTCCTTAGGGAGGCAGCTCAATTGAGTGAGAAGGGCATGGCTCTGAGTTTTATTTCAGCTCCATTATTTTCTTGTGAGCTCAGGCAAATGCTCCGAGCCTTATTTTCCTCATCTATAAAAATGACACAATGTACAAATCAGAATAAACTGGACCATGCTGCCACTGCTATGACAGATAAATTCTGAATCTTTGCCATTTGTAGCAGTAAAAGATTACTTCTTGCTGTCAGTCCACACACAGTATAGGTCAGCTGGCAGATCTGCTCCCTACTCCCCCATTTAGCATACAACCTAATGGGGCACCCACCATCTCTGACCACATTAGGACAGATGGAAAGTGCACCCCAAAACAGTGATTTTCAACCCGTGTCTCACGGTACACTGGTGTGCCATGAGAGGAGTTTAGGTATGCTGTGAAATTTATAGAGGACATTAATTAAATTATTTTTGAAAGACATTCAAACTTCTATAAGCATATTCTATTTTTTACTCTTTTTTCTTGATCAGCACAATTTAAGTGTGCCACAGAAGTTAAACTATAAGTTCGAGTGTGCTGTGCGATAAAAAAGGTTGAAAAACACTGCTCTAGAGGGTTCTGCACCTGCAACTAAATGCTCCAATGTGGAACTAGCATGCAGGCCTCTGCTCACAACTCTGTGGTCAGAAATGACACGGCCCTGTGTGACCATCACAGATACCTACCTCACAAGACTATGGAAAGGGTTAAATGTGGTTTGAGACAAAGTACCTGGCATAGAACCTGAAACCTGGTAGGTTCTAACAAAGCTCTTTTAGGAACAGCAGCTTCCGGGCCTTTCATTTTAAAATTCTTTCAATATAGGAAAAGGAAATTTGGATATTTCAGTAAAGGAAAACCTGCTTGGGAAACAGAAATCCCAAAGATCAAGATTGAAAAATGTCTCAATCTTTGAGTTATAGTCAGAGAGGGCCCTGAAGGACAGAATTTGGGGAAAGGTAGTTGAGAATCCTTGTGTATGTTAAAAGGCTTTCAGCTGCAAGTAAGAGACAGTGAAACTCAAGCTGGATTATGCATGAAGTGTGAGTAGATTGATGGCCAAGAGCTCTGAGTCCCCCTACTGCAGGGAAGCGTCCCAAGCTTACTGCTTAGGCGCTGTTCTTTCAACAAGGATTCTAGCTTTCACTGTCTTCCTTCTCTGGCATCCAAAACATTGATTTCATTTGACTTCCTTTTTTTTTTTTTTTTTTTGCAGTTTTTGTCCAGGGTGGGTTTGAACCTACCACTTCCAGTATATGGGGCTGGTACCCTACTCCTTTGAGCCACAGGCCCCGCCCTCATTTGACTACCTTTTAAGAGTGGTTTCTCTAAAGGTCATAGAAAGGCTATTGGAAACTATCTAGTGGCATAGATAAGTTATTGCTTCTGGAAAGTCTCCCTAAAAATGTGTGGGATACTTAAGTCTCTGCAAAATATCTTTGGTTTCATTGACTTAAATGTAACAAATATCTCTCTTTCTAGCAAGAGAGGTTGCCATGAAATCAACTGGGCCACACTGACAGGAAGAAGAAGGAAAGGAGGCTAAATGGACAACTCATAGTCTCCCCTGTACCCAGTGAGAATTAGCAGGCCTGGTTGGAGCAACTGAGCCAGAGGTAAAGGGTTTGAAAGTTACTGATCTTTAGTAATTTCTTATCAAAGAGTCGGGGTGATATGCAAGGTCTAGACAGTCATCCGAGTCTGATGAAGAGCCAGAGAGGTGACCTGGTATCCCTCTCTCCCCTTCACCCACAACCATGAGAAGGGCCCGTTCACACTCTCTCTGCTTCTGCTTTTCCCCTTGTGAGAAAGCACTGCATTGCACGGCTCTCTTTAGGTGCCTTCTACTGAAATCTCTTGCAGATAACACCATGTCCTAGCCGTGCTTTGAGGTCTCTGGAACTGCATCCCTTGCAATAGAATTTGGCACAATCCCCTGTAAGTGGAAATATCCCTCTGGGACACCTCATATCCAGGGGCACAGCAAATACAAAATCAAACTGATCACCAAATAGGATATTCTTCCATTGTCCCCAAGTTCATCCATGACCATTCCTCATTCTCTAGAATTGTCAGTGGCCTCCAAAGTGGGCTCAATTCTTGTCTCTCCCACATCAATTCTTCCTCCACTCCACTCACCAATCCAATCTTTGTGAGTTGAGTCCTGGTTATAACAAACACCTGCTGAAAAAGCCCAACCTCTTAGTTGGCATTCAGCCCCACCAAGCCCTCTGCTCCCTCCTTCCTCCAGACCCCATGCTGTGTGTTCCAGCCTCCTCCCTGTGCCCTTTAATGCTCACCCCTTTAAGAGGACCACCCAAGTCCCTCCCTTCAGGCATGGTTAATATTTCCTTTGGGAAGAAAAAAATCCCTGCTTTCCATACATTTATTTCTCTTCCATCATTACAGCATCAATACCATTGGTTATAGTGCTATTTCATGGGTTTGTATTTTACTCCCTCCCCAGGAGGCAACCTCCCAGCCACGTGGCAGTCACCACCCGCATTCATCTCTACCTCTGGGCCTTGCTCACAGCCTACTGTACAGTAAGTGCTCAAGGAATGCAGGCCGAGTTGAAAAGGAGCAAAGACATCTAGAGCAGTTCCAATATTCCTCCTGTTTATTTTTCTCCATGTTTATTTGACTCTGAACTTGAGTCCTTTAATTCTGCAGCAGTTGCGTGTAGCTGACGGATGAAATTTGTTTATACTACTGTAATTTAGGAATAACTATTGCCGTTGTCACAGTGGGCCCCTAACAATGATGTCTTTGACAGAGCAAAAAACCAGTTTCTCAATTTTTATCGTGCTTTTGGTATAAAGCCTAAGAACTCCTTCCCTAGCCTTTGATCCCAAAGATTTTCTCCTATTTTTTTCTAAAAATCTTACAGTTTTACATTTGAATTGAAATATAGGATCCACTTTGAATTCATTTTTGTATAAGGTGTGAGAGTTAAGGTCATTTTGGGGAGGATGGGGGTCTATGGATGTCCAATTGTTGCAGCACTATTTGTTGAAAAGCAATTCTTTCTCCATTGAATTTTTTCTGCACTTTTGTCAAATATCATAATGTTTGGGAATGTTTGCGTGAGTTTATTTCTGGGTTCCCTCTTCTGTTCCATTTATCTATATGTCAATACCACACTGTCTATTACTACAGTTATACAATAAACCTTAATATTGGGTACAGTGATTCCTCCCACTTAGTTTACTTTTTCAAGATAATTTTAGCTATTCTAGGGCTTTTCACATAAATTTCAGGACATATGTTAATTTATATAATATAAAATGAAATTTATAAAGTTAACTTTAGAGTAAATTTGTCTATGATTACAAAATATCTTGCTGGGATTTTGATAGGAATTGTGTCAGTCCTATGAATTAATTTGAGGAGAATTGACATTTTTATTACATTGAGTTGGGAAGCCCACTTTTGCATTGCAATTTAGTGCCAAACATGTATATGATTTAGCAACTTCATGGTGTGCTGGCACATAATAGGGGCTTAATAAATATTTATAGCAGAGAGGAAGGATGGGAAGGCCAAGTGAAGTCTTCAATAATCGGAATCAGTGGTTCTCAAATCTGGCCACACAAATGACCATCAGCTAAGCTTGATAAAAGTGCAGGTTTCTGGGCTTCATCCCAATCCTACTGATTCAAAATCTCCAGGGATGAAGCCTGGAAATCTGTATTTTTCACAGACACTATAGCTGATTCTCAAACACAGCCAGGTTTTAGAACGTAGGAGGTAGAGGCCAAAAATGGAAGCCAAATGCAGGCGATGAGCTGGCTCCTGCAGAATACTCTTTCTTGATGATTGCCCTGAAATAAAGCCAATGGTGGCTGCAGCTGAGTCCACCTAGGATTAATTCACATGTTGTTCATGAGATATGGCTCAAAACGAGCATGGTGTTTTTTCTTTTCCTACGAGGAAGAGGACCAGATGCATTTTAAACCTGTATCCACCCATTTATCTTCCGAAGAGAAAATAAGCAACCAGTGTTTGCAGAATGCAAGCAGTTCCAAAAATGGTAAATACTGTTATTTAACCACTTCATTGCATACTTGATTAATTCCTTAACCTTGAGCCTGTGAAACTGTGTAATAATACACCAAGGGAGCTAGCCACAGCTCTGAGAGAATTTGAAACAAGACTGCTCAAATCTCTGGAAACTTCTTTTTCATTAACAGCAGAAAAAGCCAAATGACCTGTAAGACTTCTCTTTTATAAAGAGAAGGGAAAAGCACATAAAGAAGAGTTCATAAATTAAACTTTAGAGGGGAGGCTTTTTTAAACCTTAGTTATTGTTTTCGTTTGGTGGCTGTTTTCTTTCTCTCTCTCTTTCTTCCCCCCCCCCCCCCCCGTTTCAGTCTCTTTATTTTCAATATAAAATTTATCATACAAGTAATATGGACACTCTGCATAAAAATAAATGAATTTTTTAACTAAGTAAAGTGGATTCCCCCGATCTCATCATCCACACCCTGGGCGATTTCTATGCCCTCGCTGAACTTGCCCTCTGTTCTCTGAGCTTCTCCATGTGCGTGCATGTTCTTCTATAGTGGTAACCAGCATATAATTTTGAATATGAATGTCAGATTCTAAGGCATTTCGGCCATTTCTAATTGGTTATTTCTACGTAGAACACTGCAGTGGAAATTATAAAATAAATGAATTTTTTTCTTATTCTGGATGGATTACTTTGGGATAAATTTTTAGGAGTGGCATTTCTGGATGATTGAAAATTTTTTTATGGCTTTTGATATTTCTGAGCACACCAGCTTCAGCTAATCTGTGCCAACATTGGATACACACCTTTAATTTTGTGAATGCAAATCAGAATACTGCCATCATCTTGATAAGAGTATTTTCTACATGTTTGTCTACCGTTTGTATTATATATGTTGATTACCGAAACCCTTTATTGACCTATTATAAATTATAACGAGTGTTCTAAATACTATAGATTTATTTTATTTTATTTGTTGTTATAGAAATGGGGTCTCACTACGTTGCACAAGCTGGTCTTGAACTCTGGGCCCCAAGTAATCCTCCCACTAGGATTATAGGCCTGCACCATGTTGCATAGATATTAACCTTTATTCACAATTATTTGAATTTTTACCCCAATACATTGCTGCTCATTTCACATTAGTTTTGTTGTTATTTTTGTATGGAAGTTTAAACGTTTTCAAAAATGTCATCTTTGTAGTTTTTTTGTTATGCTTTTTGTCTATTGCAAGAAGCCAGAGGAAATTATCATTACTCTGCAGATCTGATGAAATGAAACCTTTCCTCCACCAGCTCTTTTCTGATGTGTTTATTATGTGATTTTAGTAGATGAAGTGAGCTTTGACTCCAAATCTTTTTTTCCAGCTCTCCCAGTTGTAGCTCGGAAGCTGTTCTCCTGCCCCCACACTGAGACCCCTTCCCTGTCACACATTGAGCACGTTCCCGGGCCTGAACTGTGCTCTGCCAGGTCAGCTTCTTTGCCCCTTTGCTAATGTACGTCCTGTACCTGGTAATGCTGGGTCTACCACCTCACTCTTCTTTCTTTATGACATATTCCCACCTTATTTTTCCTTCATATAATTACTTTTTATTTCAGGTTAGTGTGCAGGTACCAACATCCTGGTTATATTTGAATTTGTTAGGTAGAGTCCCTCTTGCAGTTGTGTCCTGCCCCCCAAAAGGTGTACCATGCACCCCTACATTGCACCCATTGAACAGGGGCACCCCAAGCTCCCTCTTTCCCCACTTAATTGTTCCTCCTTCCCCCAACTTGAATTGAAATGAGTTTTTCTCCTGTATGAACACGTATTAGATGGTGTTCATATTTGGCTTCACATTTGTATGGAGGACATCTGATATTTGCTTTTCCATTCTTACAATTCTCTACTGAGAAGAGTGTGTTTCAACTCCATGCAGGTTAATACAAAATATGATACGTCACCATCTTTTTATGGCTGAACAGTATTCCATGGTATACATACACCACAGTTTGTTAATCCATTCCGAAGCTGAACGGGCATTTAGGTTGTTTCCACATCTTGGCAATTATAAATTGAACTGGGACAAATAATCTAGTGCAAATACCTTTATGAGAAAATGATGTTTTTTCTTCTGAGTAGACGCCTACAAGTGGGATTGTGGGGTCAAATGGGGGGTCTAATTTGAGTTCTTTGAAGACTCTTCATACTTCCTTCCAAAGAGGATGTATTAATTTGCAGTCCCATCAACAGTGTAAAAGTGTTCCCTTCTCTCCACCTCCATGCCAGCATCTGCAACTTTGGGACTTTGTGATGTGGGCTAATTTTACTGGGGTTAGGTGATATCTCAAGGTGGTTTTGATTTGCATTTTTCTGATGACTAGGGATGATGAACCTTTTTTCATATGTTTGTCAGCCATTCGTCTGTCTTTCTCGGAGAAAGTTCTGTTCATGTCTACTGCCTAGTGATAAAGGAATCATTGGTCTTTTTTGTTGATTAATTTGAGTTCTCTGTAGATCCTAGTTATCAAACCTTTGTCAGATTTGTAACATACAAATATCTTTTCCCATTCTGAAACTTCTGTTTGCTTTGATTGTTGTGTCCTTAGCTATGCAGAAGCTTTTCAGTTTAATTAAGTCCCATTTGTTTATTTTTGTTGTTCTTGCGATTGTCACTAGAGTGTTCATAAAAATCTTTCCCCAGGTTGACATTCTCAAGAGTTGCCTTCATATAATCTTTAATAATGTGGTGCTAAGTCCAAAAGGAAAATCCTTTAAAAGGCATGTATGTCTATGTGGAGTTGTATAGGAAGGACACAGAAAGGTGTCAAAACATATTATCTCTACGGCCTTGGAGCCAAACCCCTTCACAGAGTCCTTCCAGGAAACTGGGTGCACCTCCATAATCATAGAAGCTCCTCTGTCCAATGAGGAATTAAAATGTGCAAACTGGAATGTGGCGTCTGCCCCAAAAGCTGCACCTGCGTGGCAGTGCTGCAGTGTGACCTTGCCCTGCCCTGGTTTATCTTAAAGGAGGAGGTTGAGTCTCAACTCCTTTGACAAAGGGACCCACCCCTACCTACCACACCCCACTTTACACACAAGGCTTTGCTGGAGTAGACCCCACCACTGAAAAGAAGTCATGGCCACTATGAGTCTCAGGAATGACAGGCATGATCTTCTTGAAGTTAGCTCTTCAAGCTGAGTATGGGCCTGCACCCCAGCTTCCACCTTTTTAGGGGCCCACAGGCTTCTTTCCTGGTGGCAGAGCCAGTGGTGGATTCTC
The DNA here is from genome assembly GCA_963574355.1 of Loris lydekkerianus. Lineage (NCBI taxonomy): Eukaryota > Metazoa > Chordata > Mammalia > Primates > Lorisidae > Loris > Loris lydekkerianus. Next base: position 54,758 of record CAUYPK010028547.1, on the reverse strand, counting down.
TGGACCAAGGTAATCTGAGGGCTCTTTTGGCAAAACATGTCCATGCAGAAAGCCTCAGGTTCCGTCTGCCTCAGGAAACCAATTCGTTCTCCACATTTACCTAAAACAAGAAGCAGGTTTTAGTTAAGTAGTATCATTTGGCTGGCAGCCTTTCCTAAACAAAACACTTTGACCCCCTTGGTAATCTTACTGGACAACTTAGGCTAGCCTAATAAAAGGGAAATATTTTGTGAAGAAAAAGTAGGACTCGTGACACTTGATGGAAAGATCTGTGTTACACAAATTCACAAGGAAAGACACATTCTAGAGGAAATGTAAAAAGGCACCTAAAGTACAATGAGAAAGATATAGAGTGTGAAGCTACCCCTCCTAGCTGTATGATCGTGAATATACTAACGGGTGCACAACTCCATCCATAAACAAACTCCTCCTTATATCCTCTGAGATTTCTTACTACTTCCAGGGTGAATGAGATCATATATACAGCAGAGGTCCTTAACCTGATGGGAGTTATGGGTACATGTGGAGAACTTAAAGTATTCTAAGAGCTCCTTTTCCAGAGAGGTCAACATTCTAGATATGGGGGTTCATGGAAGCAGTGAAGCTCATCTGTGGGCTGCTGCTCAGAGCCCAAGCTGAGAACTTGCACCTTGAGCACACAAACTTGTATACCCACCTTCTGTCTGCAGGGGACAGTGGAAGCTGCTCTCCTTTTTGTTCAGGATATGTGATTGTTGCTTGACTGGCCTAGGATGGTTGACCTGTGGCTGAGGGCTAGTCAGTCCTCTAAGATCCAGAAGGTCTTGCCACAGGCGAGCACTTCTTCCCACCCCACACCTCATGCAAGGGTACAAGCCCAACTGCCCTACTTCCTTCATTTACATGAGAAAAAGCCAACAAGACTGAATGCATTGAAGAGGTTGCACCACCTCCCTGAAGTCACTACCCCCTTTATGATGTATGGTAACAATAGCCATTTTTCAAGAGTTTACATATATATTTGGCACTCATTGTCATCTATCCCTTTCAGTAACAGCAGGAGGTAGGTTTGATCATCTCCACTTGGCAGTCAGCTGTGCCATTGATAGTATACAAGTCACTTTCTGCGGACTTCCCAGCTAGTGAGTGGAGGAGCCAGGCTTCAAACCTGAGCCTCTCCAACCCCAGTGCCTTGCCCTCACTCTGCCACGTCTTACTCCCTGACTTAGAAGTCCTGCAGGTATCAGCAGGACATTTCATAACTACTGACTTTTTTGGTCTTTTTTTTTTTTTTTTTTTTGTAGACTCTGTCTCACTTTATTGCCCTCGGTAGAGTGCCGTGGCTTCACAGCTCACAACAACCTTCAACTCCTGGGCCTAGGCGATTCTCTTGCCTCAGCCTCCTGAGTAGCTGGGACTACAGGCACCCACCACAACACCCAGCTAGACTTTTGGGTCCTTAATTGCTTTACGGTGGTTCCCAAACATTGCTTATCTTCTTATTTAGGCTCCCCAGCCCTGAGGAGGTCCCGGTAGGAAGATTGCCCTCCACCTATAAGTTGCTCCTTGCTGGCTCCACACTTTCATGAATCCATAATATGCATTCCCAACGCTGTCAGTGTCTGACTTCTCAAAATAGGCCTGTGCATGGTCTTCAAAGTCTCTGAATCAGCCACTCTATTAACTTGTTGCTTCCTATTTCAGATAAGAACCAGCCCTTTTGTGCTATTTGAATTTCAAATATTTACTCTCCTTATCAGCTTGCCTGCCACTGTCCTCTGAGAATCCAGTTCAATCATTGGTGGTGACTGAACTTCCTTTTATACAGCCAGGAACATGGAGCTGGGATCCAATGCAATGAAAGTGAATGAGTGTGTTTTAATTACACCTGACCCTTCACAAACCAGCGTCTGGGTAAATTGCAGTGTTCCTTGAAGATGTGTTTGTGGGAAAGTTTCTTGAACATCCAGCAGTTTTACATGTATGTGGTACTTTAACAGAATGTTGAGAGATTACTGATGTGTGGAGACTTGAGGTTCCTTCCATGGGACAGTTTCTGTTGTATTTACACCTCCCACGTCCTCATCACTATGCTCTGACCCTGGCCACCCCATCCAAGGTGGCTCCTCACAGTAACAGTTCGGCTTTCCTGATTCTGTTCTGTACAAAGGCTCCGCTGACTGACACCAGAATTCCCCTCTGACATAGATCTAGCCTGGAGGCAGGTGGGAGTAGAATGACATGCAGCTCAGAAGAGAGAGACCAAAGGACAGTCCTGCGGTCATCCACATGCATGAGGCCACACAGCTTGCTGCTCACCACACGGGCCATGGAGTGGGGCATTACCCCAGGGGTTGGATTCTGACTCTGTCACTTACTTATTGGATAACCCTGGGAAAACACCAAATGTGTGACAAGGGTGGTGATGGTCTCCATCTAGTGGTTATTGTCATGGAGCATGGACTGGGGTACGTACTACATAAATATGTTCCTCCACAATGATGCATGACCCCAAAGGGTATGCAGGGCGAACTCATGAGGCCCATGGACCGCAGCCCCAGCCAGAGCGGGCTGAAAACCCTGAGTCCCACTGAACTGCTCACCTCAGCCCAGCCAGACCACGCGAGACCTACCTGCGGGCGCCGTCCTCTGGGTCCACAGGCTCTTCCAGGTCTTCCCACTCACTCTCACTCTCATAGGGCTCCTCCGGAGGCAATGACTCTGGGAGGGTGCCCCAAGAACAGAACTGTGGCAAGGGAATGGTCCATGAATCTGCCTCCAAACACTCTCCACAGGGTAGCTGGCCTTCAGATGCAGAACTGGTGGGAGGAGAAGGGGCTCCAAGTGGGTGGTACGTGTCAACTTCCTTGTCATCCCTGTCCAGTTCAGGACTAGAAAACAGAAGCCCCTATGTCTTCCAGCCTTCCACTGCCCTGCCCTACCATTGCCTCTTAGGATGCTCACCACAGCGCTGCCCGTGAGACCCAGCCAGCCTCCAAACAGCTCTTGCTGGAGACTGCTCTGGGCAGCAGGAAGCAAACAGAGAATGAGACCAGCCCCTGTCCTCAAGGAAGCCCAGGTTAATGAGCAGAAAGAGCCATAAACAAACGCTACAGTCCAGGTAGGAAATGCCAAGGCAGAGACAGCGCAGAGCAGCCTAGCATGGGAGCACCACCCAAGCTCAGGAGACCCAGGGGTGCTTGCCAGGGAGTATTGCAAACACAGCAGAGACCTGTCTCTAGGGCTGACTTTTTACATGATAAGTAGAGTCCACCAGACCATGCACAAGTTTATTGACTTTTCTGGAACGTCGTCTGAAAAACTGGGCTTATAGGACTGTTGGGCTGCTTAAACTGCATAATTCTGACACACGTCTCGGGTGCAGGGAACATTTCAGTACTTGGGAGAGGCTGTGGTGACCGCTGCCATTGTGATGACTCTTGGAGCAGAGGGCCTACATGGAAGGGGCCCAAGGAGGGGGTTGGGAGTGACTGGAGCAGACGACCTTCACAGCACTTTGTGCAGAGATCAGGTCCTTTTCTGAGCGCTGACAACATGCCTATTTAGACAGGCAGCCAACTGGAATGACTTTTACTCCCTGAGGAAGGACACAGGAGGGACGAATGGTGAAGCTCATTATCTGGTGATGCAGCCGCAGGCACAATGGTCAAAGAACCAGCACTCTGGGCTGGCCAGGTCCAGTGCACATGTCTCTTGATTAGAAAGAGCAGCCCAAGCAGGAGAGGAGCATTTCGCACAGCGCTGCGTACATGCAGAGAAGGCACTCAGAAAATATCTGTTGAAAGTCTGGTTAGAGAGGATGAGAGGGAAAATCTAAGAGAAAAGCACAGAGATTTAGCTTTTTATCAAACATGGATCCTGGTTCATTAGCCTCCTTTCCCCCAGCCCTCCAGCCTCCTTCCCTCCCTCTCCTGCAAATCAATAGGCTGGCCTTGTTACGTGCTGCTGCCCCCTCCCTTCCCTTTCCCTTTCTTTTTGAATCAGCTCTGATGCTCCAATAGCTATAAACCCCCAAGTCCCCAGATAGTCCGTCCTCCTCCCCAGGACAGCCAGCACAGATCAGAGTGTCTATGCCCAACACTGAGCTTCCCTGTGAAAGAGACATTATTTCTGTCCATGAGAGCTACAGGGAACATAAGAGTACATTTCATATAAATATATGCACATTCGTGTGTATAAAAAAGAAATTATTGTACAAGAACTAAAAAGGAACACTCATTTTCAGAAAAAAAAAATTTAATGCTGAGTATTTGGAGAAAAAATTGATTTAAAAACGTGGCCAATGGGCAGCACCTATGGCTCAAAGGAGTAAGGCATCAGCCCCATATACTAGAGGTGGTGGGTTCAAACCCTGCCCTGGCCAAAAACTGCAAAAAAAAAAACCTTGGCCAAATTGTGTAGGAACTGCATTTTCTTATAAACATAGGAAAGAAATGTTCACAGAGGTTTTATCAAAGAATGGGACACCTGGCCCAGGCCCAGATCACTCAAGTACCAGCCCCTCCCCATACCCTGAGCATGCTAAGCCCTATGGCGGAAGCCCCTGGTGGCAACAGTGTGTGCCTATCAGCCACTGCAGCCACCTCATTGTCCGTGCCTCATTCTCACCACCAGGCTCCCCCCTCCTGCTGACCCCTTCTAATGTGTTTCTTGCTCTCGTGTTTCAACGTGAAGCTACAGCTACTGGTTCTGCCCAGATGGAAACCTAGAGAAGCTGCCAGCCTGAGAGGCAAGAGACAAGGTGGACCGTCATGGTGGTCCTAAGGGTGAATTCCTGGCCGCCGGGCCACCATAAGTCAGGGAGAACAACTGACTTTCCTTCCACCCTTGCGTCCGTGCCACCAGGCTGCCCTAGGAGATCCTGCCTTGAGCCCAACTGTGAGTGTGGGGAAATGTAAAGCAGGCACAAGGAAGCAGTGTTTGTCCCAAGGCAGTCACTATATTTTATAGAAGGAGCAAGACTGGAGATTTGGGAAATCTGATCATGACGGTAGTATTCCTTAGAGCAAGGCCTGATGTTTTGGCAGGTAGATTGCCAGGTAGAAAGGTAGAGTCCCCCACCCAGGGCTCGAGGCCAGCTCAGGCATCTGGGGCTAATGCAGAGGACCCTCGTTGAGAATCTGAAGGGATCAAGGTGTTCAGAACTCTCTGCTCACCTCTGGGTACATGTAATGACCTTGTCTTTCCCTTCCCCCTTTTTCCCTGCCTACCAAGCTATCTGACAGAAGGAACCTTTTATAAATAGATGATACTCAGAGGAGAATCTAGAGATCTCACATGGGCCTCCCGCCCAGCCACTTCCCCAACACAAGCTGGAAGGACCCCGGAACAAAGGTCTCCACCAAATCCTGCAACTCTTCAACGACTAATTTTCAGAAGAATTCTAGTTCACCTTTGAGGTCAGCAAAATCATTCTGAAGCACCTGCCTCACTATTTGCTGCTGGATAATTACTGAGAAATGATACTGTACCCAATAGCTACCCTTTAAAGACTTCAGTGACCAAAATCATCTCCACCTTTCAGGAAGACAGATCAAATTAGCAGATAGTATTTCAGGCTTAAAACACAGAGGTATTATGATTATCCTAATACCTTATGGTGAAACTCACAAAAAGTTTGAGTTACATGTTTCTTCACATAAGAGTCAACCTTCTCCAGCATCAGCCCCTGCCCACATGTCCCTATTTGCTCTGGTGATGCAGCTGGGCGCTCCAGGCATCTGCTCTTACTAGATGAGTATAGCATTTGGTAGGTTGGATTTGCAGAGTCTCCGTGACATCAAGGTAGACAAGTCTAATGGACTTCCAGATTTGAAGCTTTAATGGTAAACCTGTGGTGAAGATTGTTTAGGGGGGGGGGGGGAGGAGGCAGGCTCCCTGGGAGCCTATCAGTGTGTAAAGAGAACCCTGCTGGAGGCAGAGCCAGGCCCCAGCCTCCCCAAGGCCCTGCTCTATGTTAGACTATTATAGCTTCCAGCCAGGCACCTGCCTCGCTTAACTCCCCTCAGCCACACTCTGACCCAAGAGCAAGCATGACAGCCCCTTCCTGTGGCAGTATCATTCTTTGCTAGCTACTCTGATGTCACACCTGGCCTGGGAGCTGCAGGTGAGTGAGACCTCTGGCCTCCTAATTATCCTTTGTCATTCCAGGAAGAGCGCCCTCCACCAGCATGTCTAAAGTAACTTTGTGTTACTGCTTCGTTGAACATCCTTAAATGACCACAAAGACTTATATCATCATTTTCCCAAAGTGATACTTGTTGAATTTACATGCATTTTACTTACTTGAGTTTAGCAATAAGTGCTAGTCAGAGAGAGAGAGAGAGAGAGAGAGAGAGAGATCGCCTTAAACATTCTTCATCGACTAACTTTCCACCCAATGGGTGGAAGCCCTGGCATGCATACAAGTTGGAGGACTGACTCTTCTAGTCCCTCAGTCCCTCTCTCTTCCTATGGGGCCAGCACTTAAAGACAAACATTTACATACACCCTGGCCCATAAATGCAAGCCTCCAGACTTTTTCGAGGTTCAACTAAGGAAAAAGTGATCTTCTCCCATGCCAAGGTAGCAAATAATGTCACACCTGCTAAAGTGATGCTCAAGAGTAATGTGACCTGATGTGATTTTTCTCCTTAAACTCTAACTTTAGAAATGATCCTGGTAGGAGCACAATCCCAACTTTCCTCCATAAAAATGTACTATATTCCTTTATTATAACATACTTGATAAAGATTTACTACTATATGGTAAAATCCCTGGGTATAGAGTGCCATAAAAGAAAGGAATGGGGGAGAAAAGTAAAATCTAATCCTCTCTCTGAACACTGTGGGTTTGTTAAGGTGCTGGCAGCCATCTGGCTGCATTGTAAGTAGCCTCCTGGCAGATGGTAAGTTCTGGCAATTTGCTGGGAATTTCAGGTGATGCAACTTGTTCTTTTTGCTAGAAACAGCTCAAGAACAGGAACAAAAATGGACTTGGATTGAGTTCCTACTGTGTGCTAGGCTTCACAATGGCACTCTGCATGTGTTATTTCTTTTGACCTGTGAGTACCCTGTGGGATTGTCATGGTCCTCGTTTATATTTAGGAGGCTTTGATCTCAGGGAAATCAACTCTCCAGGCCTTCAAGTAAATGGAAAAGCTGAAACCAAGCTATGCAATGGAGATGTCTGTACTCTTTTTCTTCTGAACTGCAGAAGAAGAATTTGACACACAAGTGCCACAAAGAATTAATTGGCCTTGTGTGACCTTAGAACTGAGCTATAGACATTTCTATGTAGGTCTGCAAAGAGCCATGATTCCACTTTGAAATCCTAATTCTTCCCCTAACTGGGAGCCCTAGAAACTGTCCAGTGATTGCTGATCATGCACCATGCTCTTCTTCCTGTAGGGGGCAGTCACTAACTGTGTGTGCCACTTTCTGTTGGAGATGTTGACATGGTTAGAGAGGAGGAAAAGTTCTGAAGTGGGAAAGAGAAAATAAAATAAAAATAAAGCCAGGAAACATGAGCAGGCAAAATACTGTCATCGCCAGAACCACCACAGAGAGGCAAGGGAGGTGTTGGCCATTGGAGAGGCCGGTGCTGAGGATGGCAAAGCTGCCTGCCCCTGGCTACATGTACCACACCCTTCTGGACAATGCTCATAGGGTGGCAATCACAACAGGCTGAGGATTCCAGCCTCCCTCTGAACAGGACCTCATGACTTTTGTGTGACTCCAAGAAGGAACAGCCTCCTCCAACAATGACAGATTTTGCACATCTGGTATACCCACATAAGTAAAACCACTTAGCCAAACTTAATTTGATTCAGAAAAACAGAATGTGATGTTTCTTACCCAAAAAAAAAAAAAAAAAAAAAAAAGTGAATAACAAAAAGATAGGAGGAAATATGTGCCAGGACTTGTAAGTAGCAGACATAAAGAGGTAGATTTCTCCTCAAAATAGGAAGCACTTTCTGACCAACAACTAGATGATGATAAAATGAGCCACCTCCAGAGGTAGCAAGTTCTTCATTTCTAGACCACTTCTTCAGGAATGTTACAGAGCAGTTTCCAGCATGAGGTTAGAGTAGATAATGTTTATATTGAACAACCTGATATTCTGTGATTCAATGAGTGAAGCAGTGACTGCCTATACTAATAATTTTCAAATACTTTTTTAATGACCATTGACTATATTAGATTAAAAGCACGTGGCAAGTCAAATTCCAGGCTTGTACCTAAACCCAGAGCCACTTTATAATTCAGCTTTTAGCATCTCCATTCATTATTCTAAACTATCTGGCAGTAAAACCTTTAAAAATTCAAACAAATGGCCCCATGCCTATGGGGAAGAACAGCTTTTTTTATATGCCCTATATGATGTCCTATACGATTATGCTAATGGTTGTCCTTGGATAAATCTCTGTAGGTTATTTCCTTTATCGTTTTATCAAGTGTATCAATTACGATACAATTAATAGACTGCAATCATACGGAACTATAAATACGCCTGTGTTTATACACTATCACACAGTGAAAATGAGTACCCCTGATGAGTGTGCTTGCTCACCCTATTCTACTTTGCAAACTATTGTATTCTGCCATGTGTAATGCACTCCTGTGTATAACATGCAACCACATTTGGGACCCAAACTTTCAGGAAGAAAATCCTTCCCAAGGATTTTCCAATAATTTTTACAAAAATTATCAGCTAGATTGCTAGCTCCTGCCTGAAGTGTACAAAGAGAAATATGTCACTCTTCATTGGCTGCAATTGCTTTCACTGCAAGTTCATTGTCAGTTCAACAAAACCAATTACCATAGGCCAGACTCTTCCAGTCTCTCAGTCCCTCTCTCTTCCTATGGGGCCAGCACTTAAAGACAAACATTTACATACACCCTGGCCCATAAATGCAAGCCTCCAGACTTTTATATACAAGTATTATTTTTTATTTATTTTTATTTTATTGAGACAGCATCTCACTATGCCACCCTGGGTAGAGTGCCATGGCATCATAGCTCACAGCAACCTCAAACTCTTGGGCTCCAGCCATCCTCTTGCCTCAGCCTCCTGAGTAGCTGGGACTACAAGAGCTCACCATGATTCCTGGCTAGTTTTTCTATTTTTAGCGGAGATGGGTCTCTTGCTCAGGCTGGTCTTGAACTCATGGGCTCAAGCAATCTTCCTGCCTTGGCCTCCAGGAGGGCTAGGATTACAGGCGTGAACCACTGCATCCAGCCCAGATATCATTATTGCTTTCTAGAGTTACACTCCTAATGCATAAGCACAAATAAAAGAATTTAAAAATGTATATAGATACGGAATTAGTTCTACCCATGTATAATTTGCATCCTTATTTTTCCCTCAGAAATTTGAGCAAAAAAATGTATGCATTAAACTTGGCAAAATACAGTAGTTTGTTTGACTTGTACAGCTTTCCTTAAAGCTTTTAGGAAACATATGCCTGGCTCCTGTTTGTCAAAACTCTCGTCAGGCCTAATTGTTCTATACCTTGTTTCGTGCTTCATAGGGGCTGTTTGTCCTTCTGGATCTGCCCTTGCCTGCCTTTTAAGATGACCTCCCAAAAAGAGTCATTTAACCTAAGTGGGTTTATATAGTGTCAAACATATCACGTGCCTGCCTTGTATCCAGGCATCTGGCTAGCAAGCATCTAGAAGCAGAACCTCACCTAGAAGCAGAATTTACACCCCTCTTTTCTGCTCCCTCCCTCTTTTCTGTTCCTAACAGGTTTCCAAGCACCTTGAGTATGTATAATAAGTATTTGTCAAATTGAAGAATATACTTTCCATCAGAATAGAACTGAGAACTAGAAATACAGGTAATTGGGCACCAAAATATAAATTAAACTAAAAATGACTATTAAAATGAATGTTTCTTTTTCAGTGTGTTTTATTATTTAAAAAAAGAAGAAGAAAATAAAAGGTGATGTAGCCAGGCATGGTGGTGTACACCTGCAGTCCCAGGTACTTAGAAGCCTAAGGCAGGATTATCACTTGAGCTCAGGAGGTTAAGTCTACCCTGGGCAACATAGTAAGACCCCATTTCTTAAAAAATCAAAGCTGATATCAATAATAAAGCATTATATTAGCCATAAAAATGAGGGCGAATACAAGAACTTCTTTCTTACTGCAGTGCTTTAAGACGCCATGAAGGAGGTATGACAAATGTTTGTGTACTGGGAGAAACTCTAAGGCCTCCCATCTGTAGCCACCATGACATACTGGGGACAATCATGGTCTAAGTAGGGTTTGAGTCTTAAAAAGCTCATAAGTTGTGGTTATAGCAACCCCGAACCTTATACTTTTCTCATTTTCTCCTCTCCTCCAAATACCTAGAATGGTGCAATTGCATCTGAGCAGAGTTGTTGATTGCTTGAATGTTATTTTCTAACAATGAAGTGCACACGATTTTCAAAATGTCTGCAAACATGGTGATTCTTACCTTCCAAGTCTCCTGATATCACAAACTGAATAGCAGTTTTGCCTGATATCCTTTTCCAAAGAGGTCGCCAATGCTGATGCATCCCTTTCCTGGTGAAGGTTGCATAAGTGAGGGTGGGAACTGGGAGAATGCATCAGGGAACTGGCCCACGGTCTTTCTCTGTCTTGGTCCCACTGCACCTCCCTGAATGCCTTTTGGGAAGACTCTGGCCTGAGACCCAAGCCTTCCCCTGTGTCTTGGGAGGCACTGTCCCTCCAGCTCTCCTCTTGATCCAGGCTGGGGCTCCGCTCTGAGTCGGTACATGTTGCCCTGGTGAATGCTTTGTCTGCTGAGAGTACGGGTGTCTATTAAAAGAAATGCTAATTATTACAGGCTCCATGGTGCACACTGAGCAAAATACAAAAGTTGCTATTTTAAAAGTAAAAAGCTTTCTTTCCATGTGATGGTAGATCAGAGCAGATGAGCTTTGGGGTCCATCTACCTCAGTTAGTGTCCCTTGGTCTTCAATCTGACCACTGGAGCCACATGAATGAACCAAAATCTCTCTTCCACGTGGCCATCAGGTATAAGCAGGATAAGTGGGCCCACCATGCCACCCAAACCCTCTCCACTAGGCTCCTCTGGGCTCTCCTGGGTGGAGCTATGCGCTAGGACAGAGGAGAGACTATTTTCCTGGCTATTTCGTAGATATTTCAACAAAGACACACGATCCACCCGCCTTGGCCTGATCTTTGTGTGTGTGAAATTTAACCCTGTCTTGCCCTGTTTTGTTGCTTAACAGAATTGCCTTCATTGACCAAACCAGCAACTTTTGAATATCTTTCCCACCAAATACTCTCACCAAAGTCTGTATCAAACGACCTCTTAGAGTCCAAGCATCAAGAATACTTGGGTCACCAAGTCCCCTATGCTATCCCTTGTGACTGTCACCTTCAGTCATGACAAGTGCTCATTTTTGTATCCAGATCTTACCGATGAGGAATCTTAAGGCCCAGAGAAGTTAGGCAAACTGCCCAAGGCGCAGGTGGCAGGGCAGAAACAGGTGACTCAGGCACCTGCCCAGACGCCCCTCCAGGACTGAGCCCCTCATCCCATGGCCAGAGGGACAGCTACTGATGGATCCCAGCCAGCCTCTCCCTGGGAGCTGGCTCAGCCACCTTTAGGTCCCTCCCCTGAGGCAGCCCATCCCCCAGCACTGGTTGACACAGAGTTCAAAGGCACAAGCTCTCCTGCCCTGATTCAGGGCAGCTCTGAAGGCCACTCAGAGCTCCTTGTGGGGTCAGCTGCATGCTGATCTCTCCCTCTGCCCAGCCCAGCTGGCCTCACTCCCATAGGCCATGTTCTCCAGACTGGCCCCATAAACCTCCTGCACCAAGATTCTGCTGCAGAGTCTGTTTACTGGTACCTCACAGGGATCACGTGATAGGTAATTTTATGTGACAACTTAGCTGGACCATGGCACCCAGCTATTTGGTCAAAGCCAGCCTAGATACCACTGTGCAGATGATTTTTAGATGTGACTAACATTTAAAGAGTAAAGTTTATGACCCTCCATAATGTGGTGGGCCTCGTCCAAGCAGTTGAAGACTTTAAGAGTAAAGACTGGCCTCCTCCATGGAAGAGGGAGTTCTGCCTCCAGACTGCCTTTGGGCTCAAGTTTCTGTATCAGCTCTTCCCTGGGTCTCCAGCCTGCTGGCCTGCCATGTAGAATCTGGACTGGCCAGCCCTCATAATCAAATGAGTCAATCCCTTAAAATAAATCTTGCTCTTATTTTCTCTCTCTCTCCTACTGGTTCTATTTGATATTTCTCTGGAGAATCTAACTAATATAGGCATCAAACTAAAAATCCCACATTTTCTGTTTCCCATGCTCTTTTCTCTATAGTAGACCACACCTGTCTATTTCACACTTTAGGAGAATGGACATACATCTGTTTTTCACTTCATTTCTCAAAATGGAAAATCTTATTGTAAATTCCCTCAGTTTGATTGTGCCTACTCTCTGGATCCCCTGGTTCCCCCTCTCTGATGCCTGGGTTGCCAGAGACCCTAGCTTTGTAGTTTTACAGCCAAAGTCTGGCTGTATAAACATTTATAAGAAGATCTGAATGTCAGTGAGGCAGAAGCGGGGAGAGAAAAGAGGCTCCCTGAGCTTTGGGGGGCAGCTCTTTCCTGCCCCTGTGCGAGGCGGTGACACTGAACCCAACCTCCAAGCGGTGCTGGGCTTCTCAGGACCCAACAGACAGGCAGGGAAGCCTGGCAGGAGCCAGGTGAAGGGAGCGAGAGGCGCCTCATCTTACCTGCCAGCCCTGCTCCACGTCAGGCAGCGCACCTGGTGGGGGTCGGCAAAGGAGGAGCGTGACTTCCTGCGGGGCCCCACGCAGTAAATGCAGCACCTCCTGTGAGAAGCCAAGGGCCGCAGTTAGATCGGTGGCTGACATCGCTGGGGCCTCCTCTCTGGTCCCTACCTTCTCTCAGGTGCTGGCTCTCCTCCCCACCTTGATTCATTTCTCAGCTCCATGGACCCTTAGGGAACAACACTGTGGCCATGACAACCAAGGCTCCCATAAGGGTGATGCACATGGCTGAAATGACCAGGGTCTGCCCAGGGCCTTTTCAGGCCAGTATCTGCCAATACCAAGGGCTTTTCTTCAGACAGAAAGAATAACTCAAACAAATGCCTTTCCCCTCTCAACCCCCCTTCCCTCCCAATCTCCCTTCTTCTCAGGGACCACCATTCTTGTAGCCCAACTAACCTAGTCATTAATGCCTGGCAGGTGGCTCTGAGCTTCCACCATGGCTTGGCTCGGGCTCTGGGAACCTCCCACCTGTGATATTGCAGTGTCCTCTTCTCTGCACCCTGCCTTCTCCAGTGTCCCTCACCTGCCTTCTCCCACATTGCTCAAGGGTGGTCTTTCCAATCCTTTCTCCTGCTGCATCTTCTCATGTCTACCTATGCACCTTGCCCTCAGCATAAGCTCTGGGCAGAGCACACAGGACCCATTCTTATCTGCCACTACCTCTCACCACAGCTTGCTCTCTCCCACCTGCTCCCCTCTGCACCCACATCCTAGGCTCTTGTCATACTGGAACTCTTGCCCCAAACCACCCTCTCAATGCCCAGGACTCAAGGTTGCCTTGACAGCTCCCATTTCCCATCTAGACCAAGATTTCTCAGCCTCTTGGTACTATTGACATTTCAGACTGAAGGATTCTTTGTTGGGACACTTGTCCTGTCTACCAGATGGCAGTTGCACCTATCAGTCGTCTCTGGACTTGGTCAAATGTCTCCCAAAGGGAAGTTGTCCCTACTTGAGAAGCACTGATACAGAAGCCCCTCCAGGACTGAGGCCCTCATCCCACTGCCAGAAGGACAGCTGCCGATGGCTCCGAGCCAGCCCCTCCGCAGGACCTGTGCTCAGCTCAAGGGAGCTGGCTCAGCCACACTTAGGTCCTTCTCCAGGACAGCCCAAACTCACTCTCCCCCACCTGCTCCCCTCTGCACCCACATCCTATGCTCCTGTCTTGTTGAACCTCTTGCCTCAAGTCCCTGCCTCAGCTGCCCAGGACTTCCCCAGGAGGGCTTCATCCCTGGCTCCTGGAGTGGGTGCTGCAGGTGGGCTTCCATCTCCCAGGACACTGGTATTCTGCTGTCACTGCTACTTTCTCTCCATGAGTTCGGAGACTGTCTGAACTGTCTGCCTGTCTTCAGCCCCTCACGGAGTTGCCAGCCCAGCAGCAGTTCTCAGAGAATAGTTCTTGGATCAGAATATGAAGGAGGACATGGCCTCCCTTCCAGACATCTGCTGCTCTGAAGACTCCCTCCCCAGTGCTCCGCTCTCTGTTCATCCTGCTCTGTGCTCCTGGAGCTACCCATGCGGGCTGCACGCGCCTCCAGCCAGGAGGACCGTAGTAAGAGCCAGGGAGATGCAGAGGTCAGTGTCGCATCCTGGTTTCCTCCCCTCGGATTGTCACAGGACGATGACATCCCTCAGCTAAGGTCACAGCTCATGCCAGCAGGTCCCCTCCACTTGGGTCTCTCTCTTTCTGGGTTTGGGTAATTACTTTTTCCCATTCCATTTGGGCTTGAAGGGTGGGTAAGTGCACCCCACTATTTCCAGCCCAGGGCACTACACGCCTCCCCAGGCTTCACTACAACCATTATTATAATCTTCTCAAGTGACTCAGTTTTCTGAATAATACGTATAATATCTAATCTCATTGAGCATTTTTGCTATAAGCATCAAGAAGAATTTACTTTTTACTCTTTCTCTTTCTTTTTCTTAAATTACATTTTTTATCATGGGCAGAACAATCACTATAACACTGGATGTCCAAAGCTGCAAATTTAGTACAGAAAAGGGAAGGAGGGCAGAAGGGGCCCACACTAGCCCCTGCAGCCCCCAGTCCCACCTCCTGGGCTATGTTTTGAGAGACATTAGCCGGCACAAAAGCCAGAGTTTTATCTTTAGCTCCACTGATGAACCTAAAGTGAGCTTACTCATGGTCAGATTCTTTAAAATGGAGATGGAAAATTAGATGTGCCAGGGTCCTGCCAATTGCTCTCTTTGTGTGATCAAAATCCAGGCTCTACCTGTGAGTTTCAGAAACTTGGTTTATCCCCCCACTCCCCGCCCCGTGGACAGGCCTGCAAAAGCAGGCAGAGGTCAGTGCACACAGAGGTTCATGCTCGAGGCCTGGACACCTGGAAAATGAGGCCTTCCGTGGGCCTTCCATTCACGGCCAGGATGATGTCACCAGCTGCGATGGACCCATTCTCTTCAGCTGGCTGCCCCGGAAAGAGCCTCTTAATCCTCACGAGGTCATTCTTAAGGTGGCTGCAACTCTCTCTCTCCATCTGCACAAAACTGAATCCCAAACCATTGGCATTCTTCTTCAGTTTGACTTCAAACTTGGGACCTGTATCGTGGGATGTTGATAAAAATAAATCCTTCAGTAGATTACAAGTGAAATCGACCAGTCTCAAAATGCAAATTGTCAAGCAGACGAATTACATATGTTTTACATAAAAAGATTTCAGTTGCTAATTTTATGACAGAGTCCATTTTCCATGTTACAGATCAGTGCTGTCTGATAAAATATAACGTGAGCTGCACATACAAACCGCAAACAGCATTTCAAGGTTTTCAAATAGCCACATTAAAATAAAATAGAAAAAGAAAAAGAAAGCCAACAAAAAATAAAGACAAATTTAAAAAACAATTTAGAAAGTAAAAGGAAAGAGGTTAAATGAACTCTAATCATACATCTTTTATTTAATTCCAAATATGTAAAATACACTATTTCAATATGTAATCAATATGAAAAACTGATTAATGAGATGTTTTGTATTCTTTTTACAAACAAAATCCAGTATATGTTTTATCCATTTGGATTGGCCGCACTTTGAGTCCTCAATAGCCACATGTGACAAGTGGCTACCATAGTGGACAATACAATTATCAACAACAACTACGTTTATATGCAATGGTATCATTGCTAGACACACACACCATGCCCTTGGCATTTAGTAAAACTTGTATACATACATGCCTGTTACTCTTTCAGAACTCTAGTCATTTTTTGGTACACTCAAAATTAAATTTTGCATAATTAGACCATGGAGACAATTATGGCCAAGGCTATGGACAATATTTTAGCTGCTCTTTTGTTTAGCCACATAGACTGACCATAAGATAAAACAGCTGCCTCTGGGCATCAAAGAGGGATACAGCTGGTGCCCGGGTAATTTGGTGGCCAAAGAGGCCTCTGGGCCCCCTCTGTCTCTGGCAGCCCAGCTGGCTCTCAGGGAAGAGAGGGACAGAACACTGACTTGCAAACTTGGACTAGGGCAAGAATGGAGGCACGTGAAGCAGTTGGGTAAGGTGAGGTGCACGAGCGACTCCCCAGCTCATTTTGGCATCTGTTTCCCAGTGGTCCCCCGCAGAGTGCACAGAAGGGTAAGGACAGAGGCCAGAGGCTTGATTCCAGCATGAGTGTCCCCTCGCCCCACCCTACTACTCAGCCCTTCTGCTACCTTGCATTCAATCTGCCTTGTTGTACCTTCTGCCGCAGAACCAGAAAATCTCTATGAAGGGACTGAAAAATGGCTAAGCTCCAAACTATGATGTACTAAGGAAATAAACATTTTCCTAGCAAGAAACAGAACCGCAGGGGAAGTGCAGAGGGGTAACTCATCAGAAGATATGCAAATATGACCCCCTAAACTGACTACGGACGTGCTTTTTAAAACTATGCAAGTAACAAGGCTAGACTGCAAAGCACCTTCCTCTCCCGATCTGCTCAGCTTTCCTTCAGGTAACTTCATTATAAAGCCGCCCTAATGCATAACCTTTTCACCCCAATTTTATCCTAAATACCTACACACAAACATTAATGTTCCAGTGGCTGATGAGAAGATAGAGGAAGGCTTAGAGGCAGAACTATGCCTAATAATCATTTTGTTTTCCAGAAACATCTTCCATTAGATTGGCCTCTGCTGCATCAGAAAGCCGGTCACATCATGATTACCACTGCTTGCTTTCTTTTGAGAACCTGAGAAGCCTTCCTGCCTTTCCCTCTTGACTGGACAATTCAAAAGCAGCACACGATAGCATGACAATAGTAACACTCAATTCTCTATCTCTTACCATCTGTCACCGAGACACAGCTCGAGGGCCTGCCAGGCAAGGCTGTTACCAAGGAAACAGCCGTGCACTCATCTCCCATTCTGTCATTAGAAGGACACTTCTGCGCAGTCCTGAGGCCTCTTCTCTCTAAGACCAGTCTTGCAACCTAGAAGGATGGGTGGACAAACTCCATTTACCCTTCGCTCGGCAGCCAGGAGGCACGCCCTGGACTCTGAGCTTGCTTCTTCCCTCTCCGATGCTTCCAGACGGCCGTTTTATCTAAATCTCTAACCTAGCCTATTTGTTGGGATCCAGACCCTTATCTCCAAAAGTTATTGGACAAGTACACCTAGAAGTAACACATGTACCTCCTTTCAGCACACTCAGTGCCAAACTCATCTTCCTCCTCTCAGTCACCCTCATCCCCCCCACCCCCACCTCATTCTGCCTAAAACATTCCTCTGCTTGCATTTGCTCCCTCAGACAGGGAACCACCCTCCCCATTAGCCTCCGAGGGACCAAGCTCCTAGGAGTGGCTCAGCTCTCCCCAACCTGGTCCCCAGCGCCCCTGCTCCATGCCCTCTTCCAGTGCCAAAGACCTGCTGGGCTGCAGCAAGCTCCTGCCAACTTGGCTTGCTGGACTCTGGCTGTGCCTACTTTGGTCCATCCCCATGACGGCTACCCATATATTGGGTCTAAGACACAAATTGAACACACAGCACACCTGATTAAAAGTGTAACATTTCTCAACACCTAAAACCCAAACCTATAGCATGGCATCCCAGGCCGATGCCGAATGCCTTCCCCCTTTCTTTCCGGTTATTTCCATGCTTCTTCCCACAACAACACTATATCTCATTGTCAACCAAAGCATGGTTCAAGAACCCATGGCTAGATATCACACAGAAGCTTCTTAGAACACCAAGCTTCCACTAAGGGCCCTGGCCATGTCTCCATCCTCCTGCTGCAACTGTCACTCAACATTTGGCCCAGGATTCCAGAGTGACAATTTCCACCTTCTATTGCTCCCAGTGGGCCAGCCAAATATACTCTCTAGTCATGTTCATTAGCAAGGTCTAAAGAACGAAAGTGCTAATTAATTACCACTCTGCTCTCAAAGTATGCCAACCAAGGTCATCGTTATAGGTAAATTTCACCAGAAACCAGAACACTGCTCTGGGAAAGCAAACAAAAAAGGGCAGACACTTCCCAGCAGTTGGCTGGACAGGCCCTCAGGAATCCTTTTTGTCTCTGCTGATTCCTCAGTTACCAAGAAAGCATGGTGCCTACTGGATGGCTCAGTGCCCTGGAACAGTGAAAGGCTCGGGCAGCGGACTGAGCACAGTATGGTAACATCAAAACACTGCCCAGACACTGCATGGAATAAAGCATATATAATGGATGAATGTCTCCATTCTCAGGGTCCTGAGTTTCTACCTCAATTGTGATTAAAAGAACCTCAGATGGTCTGGCCCAGGGCATGAACACAGGGTTATGGTAAATGGCATGAACTTGGGGTGGGGTGGGGGCTACCACGTGCAAGGGTAGGGAGGTGAGAAGGCCTGAGGGGGAATGGTTGTCCTGGGCAGAGGCTTGAACAGGCAGAGCCAGGCTGGGGTGATAGCTTCACTCCATCCGCTCTGCTCTGTTGTCTAATTCCAGAATCTAGGCAAGCGACAACTAAGTTTTTCAAGGCTATTTTTAGGGGATGAGTTTCTCTGCTTTGAAATATCTGTATGCTACCTCCTGGGTTTCATATCCCTATGGAAAAAGTGATGGTAAGAGGAAGAAGTGAAAGAAAAAAACAGATGAAGACAAAGTCTTATTTTATGTCTACCTATCTTCTTTCTACCCAGAAGCAATGGAAGTTTCTGATGCTGTCCAGGAAAGCTCCAGGAGGAAGGGCAGCTCCCCAGCCACAGTGCACTTACCTGCCCAGGACCCCTGAGACATTGCACAGCCTGCTTGTGGGTAAGGCCATACAGACTCACTCCATTCACCTGCAGGAGCCGGTCACCTGAGAAAGAGACAGATGTCATGTTCCAGGTACCTGGGGCTGAAGGAAGGACCCTTTCTGGAGGCCATTGCTGATCCCCTTTCCTACCTCAGGGCAGCAAGTAGAGGGCCCAGGCATCCCCACGGAGTCACCAGGAGTCCTGCCTCTCTGAACACTCTTCCTCCCTCTGAAGGATGTGACAGATCAGTGATATAAAAGCCTTTCTATTATTGGCTCACAGAATGGTTGAGCCAGTTCTGTTCAACCTTATCCTATCTCCTATTTTCCTGTGAAACCATTTTTGAAAGTATTTTCAGGTTGCTTCAGTATTTATATCTCCAGGATTTTTTTTTCTTTCTTTAATTTCAAAAAAGGTCAGAGACACATGGTTGATGCCAGAGACACTGGAATACTACAGGAAATGGAGATAAGATCCCAGGTGCTGCTTGTGGCTCAATCCTGGCAGTTTTGGAGAACAGTAGGAATCACCCACTTCCATCAGAGCAGTGGGAGCTGAGGAAGGGCAGAGAGAAAGCTCACGGCATCCCTGCATACTAGAGGGGAGCACCAGTGCCAGCTCTGTCCTCCAAGAGACCGCTTAGCTCTCTCATGAAAGCCTAATAGCAACATGCTTCTTTTAAGTCTTCTATTATTTTTATATCATCTTACATTTCCCAATGTGCCCCTGCAAACATTGAACCCCACGTTAACCTATCAAGTGGTTACATCATCGCCTGTCCAGGTGAGGAAGTCATGACGTGGAGAGCAATCATCTGCACCAGGTGGCCCTCCCTGCCCAGTGCTCTGCACACCGTGGGATGCAGGGTTCCCACCACAACTCCATCTCTCACCCAGCAGGATCTGCCCTTCCTTGGCAGCTGGCCCTCCAGGAACGATGGATTTCACATAGATACCTCCATAGAGCACGCTTGTGTTGATGCCACCCTGAAAATCACAACAACGACAACAAAAACTTACCACCTGTCTTTCCCCTTCTGGGGATCCTCCCTACCCTTCCTGGAAGGAGCCCCCACCTGCTCACCACTCTACCCTTCGCCTCATCTCCGTCTGGCACTACCTTCTGTATTCACCTGTTGTTTAGACTGTATTCCCCACTGAGCAGTAAGGTTAGGTGTCCACCAGAAATATAACAATAGAACAGAAGCCGTGTGTCAGAGCTGTAGTCCCAGCCCCAGGGCATGGCTGGTGCTTGGTGACTGGTCACATGGGATGCATCACAGCCTCTCCATAGGTAGTCACCAACATAGGTAGATGTGGTTCTGAGCCCTTGTCCCTGGCATGTCTTGCCTACTTTGATGGGCCAAAGGATATGTGCATTTTGCATTGTAATAGACATTGCCAGATTGCATCCCAGTGTGAATATGGATGTACTTACTCACATTTCTCTCAGCTTTGTATGACAGTACTATTTTTCTGCATCCCACCAGCTATATTTGGCTAAGCCGGTGGATATAAAGTTTAAAATTTCATTTTAATTCGTATTCCTCAGGCTTTTTTTTGGGAGGGGGGGGTTTGCGTGTTTTTCATCTGTTTAATGGCCATTTGGATTTGAGGGCAACATTTCAAAAATTATTTTTGAAATTAAATTTCCCCCAAAGAAAATCCCAGCTTTTTGCCAGCCAGAGGAAATCACCAACCTCTTCTCAGCATACATGTATATGTATGTGTGTATGTGTGTATATGTCTATATGTATATATACACACATAGGTGACGTACATATTTATTTATGAATAATCCGAAATTTGTCATGTTTTTCAGATAAGAAGTGGCTCTGTTTGGTGTCTGATAGGATTGTTACCCCAGTCCAAGAATAAATGGACTATATTTGGCACCAGCCTGTTCACTCCATGTGGACTCATGAGCCTTATTTCTTGGTTTCTTACTTATCTTACTTGATCCCATCTATGGATGACAAGTTTATTGCAGGCTGATGGTCCAACAATCCAGGTACCCCTGCTCCAGGTGCACAAAACTGTCACACAGGAAAGCAAAGAATGCCCTCGGTTTACTGATCTCTTGACTTTCCATTGGAATTTTTCCTCGGCCATGGCATTTCCTTACCTCTGAAAATTCCATTGTTTCCAATCAACAGTAAATCCAACAATAGTGTCCCTGAAATCTAGCCCCATTCCGGGTCTCAAGGTAATGGGTTTTTCGAATGCTCAGTAATAAACACAGCACTTTCCAACCTCTGACCTCTGGGTTTTCACCAGCTTTGAGGGTGCTATTTCCCAAACCTCTGAGTAATTATAGTTACATGGGTAATCTCCTCCTGAAGGTTTTCTAAGTAGAGCCCAAAACCCAATGCAAAGTGTCCATCCTGATGGAGGTCTGGCTGATAGAACTTTGTCCTAGCCCTGGGAGGTCTGAGCACAAGGCTTTCACCCTTATCCTGCCCTACGTGACAGTGGACTGATGCACTCACCCTCGGCCAGACGACAGTGGACTGCCCCGCTGGTCTTTGGCTTGTGTCCCTGAAGCCCCTCCCTCCCCCCTGCTGCACCCTTTTTGGAGTCCAGCTTGACTTCAGAGTCAGAACACATCTCCAGTTCCACCCACAGTGTCTCATGTTTCTGGAGTTCCTCACAACGCCAGCTTTCCCAGCGCCTCTCTGTTGTCTGAACTCATTCCTCCACAACAAGCCCCCACTGACATTTTAAGTCAGCACTTGCACTTGTGCACAGAAGGCCCATTATGAAGGTTACTGTCTGAGGAGGATGCCTTAACTGCTGTCTAATCTCCCTAACCATTCTTACAGTCACACTGAATCCAAGTGTCCCATCTTCTTTAACCAGCTCCACGAAGTAGATCTCACCAGGCTTGTTCTCTGAAGGTGGCAGAGGACAAGAAGAACCAGAATCCTGCCGCAAACAAACACAATAAAAAAGACATGAAGGCACTTTCTCTGCCTAAGCAGACAGCCCCTCTTAGCTCTCGTGTGCTCTCAGGAGCAGGCAGCATTGCACCCCAGAAAGAGCACAGGCTTCAGGCTGGGCTAGCAGGAGATTCATTTTCAGCTTTATTAGTCCCTCTTCATGTGGCCTTGGACAACTCATTAGGTCTCTTGAGACTCAGTTTCCCAGTCCATAGAACTTGAAGGAGGGCCCTCTTTACCATGTGATTGTTAACGATGCCCTGCACCTAGCAGGGCTCCTCTCTCTGCTCATTATGCACAATCCATATTAGAACTAAAGCTTTCCAGGTACTTCCCAGTGTCTTTGCACCTGATACCAGTCAAGGGATGGTTTGCTGGATACCAGATCCACAGCAGCTTTTTGAGGGAGAAGACAACTTCAGAAGGACTATTGGTTATTTTTTAGCAAGAGTGGCCATTATTGCATCTTTACTTGACAAAGGTTGAATGCTGTAGGGGAGTACAGAAGAGAAAAATTGCCTACCATGTACCAGGCATTTTGCTTGGTACCTGACCACATCCATGTATAACTTGTTCATTCATTCTTCCAATCAAGACAACTTTTATTGAGCACCTATTATGTGCCAGGTACTATGCAAATTGCTGAACAGATAGCAGTGATAAGATATACCTTTCTATGTCCAGCTACTATCTAATAGAATAGAGACCTTTAATGAGCAGAATCCCAACCAATTAACCAATAACCTTATGATAATTGTGATTATGATAAAGCTGGTGATACCCCTGGAGGCTCAGAGTTATAAGTGGCCACACTTAGCAAGGGGAAGAACTGAAATGTGAGCTCAGGGTCTGCCTGAAACAAAAACTTAGGGAGACCCAGCAGGGAAGGAGGAAGCGGAGGGTGTGCTGGGCTGGGCTGACCACTGCTGTCGGGCAGATAGTTTCTACTCCGTGGGCCCCTGTGCCTACAAGATGGGATCTATTATCCTATCTGGGCCCTTTGTTTAGTGTTTCCTGGTCACCATGTTGGAAAATACTATTAACTCACAGGAAAACGAACAAGCTGAAGAAAGCTAAAATATTATTAATCCGGTAGAGGTGGTTCCAAAGGGAGCAGAGTAGTACCAGGCAATGCCTCAGTTCTCTCAGAGACTTTCCACATCCATGGTCTTGGGAGGCATTAATATTTGGTCTAAATTTTAAAATTCTAGGATTAAGACAACCGTTGAGGGTGAGACCTGATGTGAGATTGCAAACTCGACCACACCACAGAAGGTTATCTGGCCCTTTTGTCTCCATGGCCACGTGACCCAGAAGAGCATGGATTTGGACTGTACATAGCCTTGGAGTGACACTGCTCCCCCCAACTGCCCACCAGAAGTCAGCTCACCAGTTGGGTCTCAGACGTCCCAATCTGAAGGCTTTCTGCCAGAGGGAACCTCCCAAAGGGCATCCCAGCATGAAGGTCTCAGCTCTGGAGGTCAACATATGAATTCCAATCCCAGCTCTGTCCCTTACTCCCTGAGGCACTATGGGTGTGTCCCTATGCTCTCTGTGCCTCAGGTACCCCAGCTGAGAGGCATTAATGATAATAATTGTCTCACAGGCTTGTCAGGATGCTTTCACAAGCAAACATATATAAACTGGTCAGGACACACCTGACACACGGGCAGGTGAGCACCCAATTGGTGGCAGCTATTACTATTCTCCTGCTGATCCCCTGCACCCAGTTCTCATGGGATGTGCTGTCTGGGTGAAGACCACAGCCAATTAGGAAGGGACTGATGTTCATGGAGCCCTACCGCATGCCAGATACTGGTGACGCGGCTCAAGACACGCCACCCCAAAATATGGCATATGGAAGACGTTGGAGAAACAGCACTGCGGGAAGGTCTCCGCTGAAGCAGGTCATAACACCTAGGGAGGATTTTCAGGCCTTCCCCAGCAGCAGGGCCTAAGACCCTCAGGACAGAGGTGTCCCTATACCCACAGGAAAGAAGATCTTATCCCTGAAGACACAGGGACACAGAGAGGAATCGAAAAACAAGCCTCACGGAGTTTCCCCTAGTTTATGCTCCTGCCCTCGTCTTGGGATGTTTCGCCACAGCTCTCCAGTCTTCATCGCAACTGCTGTAAAACACACCCAGCGTGAACCGTTTCTTTAGGTCTTCATTTCCTCGTGAAGGCTCATGAGTTACGTACAACTCATGTAATTAACTTCTGTGCTGTTCCCTGGCTTTTGCTACAGGGGGGCCACCAGACCTAAGACAGGTAGAAGAAAGGACACGTTTCCTCCCCTACACTGGGCACAGCCCCCTTGTCTCCGTGGCTCTGTGGCCAGGCAGCATTACCCCTATTCGTGAATGAGAGAAATGAGGTTGAGAGAGGTGCCGTGATTTGCTCGTTTCAAAGAACAGGAAGGGGCACACACCCAGCCTGGGTCAGGAAGGAGAGTTTACGCAAAGCCTGATGTCAGAGGTGCTAGAACCCTTTAGAGAAACCAGTAAGAAGCAACTGAGCACTGTGGGACTGGAACGCCGAGAGAATCACCACCCCAAAACCCAAGAGGCTGGAGGCGGGAGGTGGTGGGGCCTAGGGAGTCCTATAGCAAAAAATTGATGGGAGCTGTGCCCATCAGTAGTGGGACACAGCCAACCTTTGTCAGCACGGAGAGTGGAAAGCCTGTCATCACCTGCCCTCCATCTGCAGGTTCCTGCTGGAGCCTCCCCTGCCAGAACTAAGCAGAAGACAGCGAGCTGACACAGTTCATGCATATCACCTGTACAGGGCCCAGAGCAGAACGGAGAAACTGAAGTGGTCCGGAGGGGCCAAGGGAACTTCTGCCACTTAGTGTTCAAAGAGACAGAGGGAGGACAGCAGAGCTGTGACTGAAGCTTGTCGCCCTCTGTACACCTAAGTCAGACTTCATCTTCTCCCACCACGGGGTGGTGATCAGGAGCAAAGCTGCTGAGTCGCCAGATTGACGACCAATTAAAGGCCAAGAATAGGAGATACCAGATTGCCCATCTATTGCCCTTGGCAGCAACCAATTTCTCCATGTCATTATCAGTAACAATTATAATTAGTGTCCAAGGACACCAAAGCCTCCAGCACTGAGCTCCATAGCCCACTCAGTGTGCTCAGAGCTCTGCCTTCGTACTTGTATGTTCTGCCCAAC
The DNA here is from genome assembly GCA_963574355.1 of Loris lydekkerianus. NCBI lineage: Eukaryota > Metazoa > Chordata > Mammalia > Primates > Lorisidae > Loris > Loris lydekkerianus. The sequence goes on along the minus strand of CAUYPK010028547.1, from coordinate 29,615 downwards.
CAGCATGCAGTATAAGCACTTGCTGCCACCTAACAGATGAGGAAGCTGAGGGCTGGAGGGAATAAGGCCAATAGACAGCAAAGCAGGACCAGGGACCCAGGCTGTTGGACTGCTCAGCCTGCTCTCCTTCCTCCAAGTTCTAGAAAGTGAGCTCAAGGGATGATTACCTTCAGTGGCAGAGGGGAGAGCTGAGGCCTCAGCCTGGACACGAAGCTCTGTGCCTGAGCCACTCCGGGACCCTCAGTACTCCTGTCCTGGTCTTGTGTGTGCAGTGACAAGCTTCCCTGGTGCCCACTGCTCAGGATGTCCATAGAGATGACCCCAGAATTGGCTGTGCTGCTCTTTTCTTCACTGGGGATATTTTCACAAACACCTATACAAATAAGCCAAGAAGAAGTTAAGAGCTGGAAAAGGTTGGCTTTTCAGAGGCATCTCTGTGGGCATAGCGTTTTCCTCCAATGACAGAGAGATCTTTTACAGCTGCTGGGAACAACATGAGTTTAGCACCCTGTGAAAGATGGTGCATGTATAATAGAGAAAGGAAAGATGCTGGATGGAATTTAGGAACCTGAATAGAGATTACATAATCCAGTCATAAAAACACAAATGCAGCAGAAGTTAATAATGCCAACTCTCCCTTGATGTGCTCCTGTCACATGATGGGTGCCCATACATATGGGGACACACACGCACATCTGGGGGGGGGGTATATATACAGTACATATCTTCCTATCTTATCAACGAACCCACTACAAAGGTGTTATCCCTGTCCAAACATGAGAAGACAGAGTCAAAAGGATTAAGTCGCTTGCCCCAAATCCCAGAATGTGGTGCTATCTTAAACCCAGCCTCTGCTGGAGACACTACTGAGCACATCTGTAATCATCACATGATCCAAAAACCAATGTATCAGGTCCTTTGGGGGTGCTTGGTAACACCCAGACTGTGAGGTCTTACGGGAAAAGGGGGGGCAACGGATTCCTGTTCACCCCAGGTCTGACTCTTGACCTGGCACAGAGCAGAGAAACTCACCAAACAATAGGTACAACCTTGGGCAAGGTATTTCAAATTTGACCTGGCACAGAGCAGAACACCAACTCACCAAACAACAGGTAAAACCTTGGGCGAGGTATTTCAAATTTCCAGACCTCAACTTTCTTATATTTAGGGTATATTTACTCTTATGCAGTTAATATCAATAAAAAGATTGTAAGGTTGATGAGGCTGAGAGATTCTACATAGAGAAGATTTTACATATGTAGGGAAAGATAAAAATATATATACATATACACAAGAATATTCTTCCATATATATTATATATGTATATAACTCTCATATATATCTATATATACACACAGCTTAGTACATGGTAGAGACTCAGTAAATGTACCTACTGTTAATATTAGCTGCTCAACAAATATATGTGGGAGGAATGAGTAATCATTAGATTTCTTTAGACCTAGATAGATAAACATACAAGTAGATTTACTACCTTTGATACAGACTCATTAGTGCCCAGGGAAGTGCCCAAACTCACATGCTGAATGAATTTGATTTGAGTACATTTGATTTAATGCGTTTGATTTGAAGTTACTCAAATCTAAAAGTATTCAGCAGGGAGCAGTAGGGGCACTGCTTCCTAATGCTGCACTCCTGGACATTTCACTCACAGATGGCACTGTCATTGCCTTTCTGGCAATACTGTAAGCATCTGTTCATTTTCTTTCCACACCGTCTATGAAAGATGAGGATGGATTTATGATTGAATTGAAAAGTCAAGCTGAGCACATACTAAATGTCCTCCCTACTAAATGTATGAGCTGGGAGACCTTCTGTGGATAATTAAAACTCAATTTATTGTAGACCACAGTGGCTGCTCATGACAGGCCTATTATCTGTCTGACCCCAACCTCAGCCTTACCCAGCTGCCCCCACAACAGCAGCCTAATCAGACAGAAAATTGTGGCGGTCAAGGCTCTGCCCATGGAGACCCAGCCAGCATCACCATGGAAACATCTTCCTCCAGCCAAGGCTGTGATGAAGGCAGAGATACCAACAGGTGACCAGGGCCCCACAGTGAGAGGATGTGTCATTCCCAGCCTTTGTGGGAAACCCATTGTCTGGAATTCTAATGTGAGGCTGTTGATTGAGCACTGCAGACTTCAGGTGCCAATTTTTGACACCCCCATCATAGCAGGCCGTCCTTGGACTATACTGAATTGCGATGCAGTCACCCACATGCATATTCTGACAAAAAAAAAAAAAAAAGGACAGTTTGGTTCCTCCTCTCAGTGGAGGAATTGCGGGGCTACCACAGGAAGAAGTGTGGCAGTGCTGGGAAAACCCACAGGGATGGCTAGCACAGGCAAGCCCCTAGGACAGCTCAGACACAGGATGAAAGGTGCAAGACTGAGGTCCCAGCACTGCCACCTCCCACCCCCTGCAGTTTCTGGGCCAGGGCAGCTGCACGGCAGAGTGTACAAATGCAGTAGTGAGAGAGTGCACAGTTTTCCGAGGGCAAGGCATATGGGTGCCTGCATTTAGAAACTAGAAAATGCTGGCTGGTGTGACATGAAGCATTTCTGTATGTAGGGGAAAATGTACCAGGCCCTTGGAGTGTGAGGAAGCCATTGGGAAGCCTGAATTTGCAGGCAGTCTACTGTTAACTTATAGGATCATTCAACCAAAAAACAAGAGTGGTCCCAGGTAAGCAGGGTCAGGGGGATGTTAGCTCCCCCCATTTACCTCTATCAAGTCCCCCAAACCTGTCCCAAATAAGCATAATAATATTACTCTTTAATATTACATATAAGCAGTTGCTGCTTTCTCATTCTTACCTATGATGAAGAAAAGCATCTTTAAAACTAAAAAAACTTTACTCTTCGGAACATGCACACCACATAAGGGCAGCATGCTTGCTGGGCACATTCAGCTTCACCAACCCTTCCCTGTCTCCTTCCCAGCTGATTGCTGTACCTAAACCCAAACTATGTAGAAATCCTGGATAGCCGCTTTCAATAAAGACTTGGTGGATGATAGAAACATCCTCCCTGTCATGCAAGGAAAGTGGGCGGAAGAACACACAGAGGTTGTAACCAGCCATGGCTAACAAACAATTGGAATAGGCTCAGCACCTGTAGCTCAGCAGATAGGGCGCCAGCCACATACACCAGAGCTAGTGGGTTCGAACCCAGCCTGGGCCAACAACAATGACAACTACAACCAAAAAATAGCTGGGCATTGTGGTGGGCACCTGTACTCCCAGCTACTTGGGAGGCTGAGCAAGAGCATTGCTTAAGCCCAAGAGTTTGAGGTTACTGTGAGCTGTGACGCTACAGCACTTTACCCAGGGCGACATGAGACTCTGTCTAAAAAAAAAAACCAAGAAAAAAAAAATCCATATGGACTTACAGTTCCAGCACCTTGTGGTAATAATGGGCTCCTGAAAACAGATGGGGCTCTTCAGCTTCTGAAAGCAGGTTAGAACATACCTTTTGACTGAGAAATGATTAATTCTATGTTGTCCGGAGAATTCTGAATCATCCTAATAGCCATGTTGAACGTGAAGCCTTCCAGACTGATGTGATTCAGAGCTAGTATCTGCCCTCCTGGAAAAATAAAACATGTCAATAACCCCACCAAGGGAATGAGAGTGATCCCTTAAAGCAGCATCTCCGGTGATTGCACTAATGTACACAGCTATGATTTAACAATAAAAATAAATTTTTAAAAAAAGAAGACGTACCTGGTTTAATCCTCTTGGCTTGCTCTGCTGGTCCCCCAGGTATAATGGAAGATATAAAAATGCCAGGGTCAGCTTGGCCTGCATTATCTCCCTCATTAATGACAAAACCTATAATCCAAGGTGATATTTGATAAGATGATAATGATTTTGCAGCTCAGAGAGGTTAGTCTATTTGCTTGCACAGTTTACCAAGTGACATTAGCTGATTATATTTGCACCCAGATCTTTTGAACCTCAGAGGATCCTTTCTACATAATACGTGGAGAAAAGTGCCTCAGCAGTAGACACTGCTCAAGCTAGGAGCACAACCCACAAATATGCCCTGGCTTTTGCTCCAACAGATAATCAGAGAGAGGAAAGAGATAATATGGAATCAAGTACCCTGTTTCAGCACCCTATTTGTTATGTGGTTTTTAAGGTCTTACAATGTGGTCGACAGTAGGAGGTGAAAAGCTGGACTCTTCTCTACCACGAAGAATCTAAATGTATTAGGGAAGGTTGTTTCATGGTATTGGGGGGGAAAGGCTTTGTGCGTATGTTTAGATTCACCCCCCAAAATGTATTGGCCCTAAAAGGAAAACTTTGGAACTAAAGTCCCATTACTCTCTGGGATAGTTCCGGGGGTGGGTGGGGAGGAAAGGAGGCAGGAAGGATTACTGGAAAAGGCAGATTGAGGGACAAGGGTCAGGAAAGGAGAGTAGAAAAGTTGAAAGAGAAAATGGCACACACCTCCCTGTTTGTCTAACCTGAGAGAACAGGCCTTGCCTGCGGGAGGCCCTCTTACCAAAACCACGATGTGCATCGCGTTTCAGTGTCACACAAACAATTTCTCGGCCTGGCTCGGCTGTAAAGCTCTTGTTCCTATTGTTCTGTGACCCTGGAGGTGGAATGAAAGCACCATAGTGTACTTTTTCCCCCAAATTATTTGGAACCTCATACAAAAGGAGCGAACAGTACTCTTTCTCTCTCTCTCCCTCTCTCTCACACACACACACACATTCCTAAAAGGCAAAAGCAGGTTACATTTACTCTCCAGCAATACTGGGAAGGGGTCACCGCACACACACCCCCAGTGAGCCTCACTGGGTCGGTGTTGGTTCAATTGGGCTTAAAGAGCAAAGCAAGGGCAGGTGGCAATGGGGCTTGTTTTCTGTATGATTTACTAGCTTTTTTTTTTTTTTTTTTCCTGCATCCGCCTTGGGACAAGACAGAAGACGAACAGAGACTTGCTGGCAGTGAAAATAAAAATGAAAACTACAACACAGAAATGAGACACCAAAGCCTTCCCATCTTAGACTACTAATGATGAGGGGGCGAGTGCCCTGTTGTGCTCCCCCAGCTTGGGTTGTGGAGGAGCCCCAAACAGCACCCGGTCTGGTTGAGGTTGTTGCCTGGGAGCTGGCATCCTGGATGGGTCCCTGCATAAATTTCCAAATGGTGACCCAACTCAACAACCCTTCCACATCCCTCTCTTCCCCAGAAACCACGGGGGGACCTGGCAGACAGTTCATGGTAAAGAGCTGCCTGGTGGCATTCCAGAGCCAGCCTCCAGGCTTACTGCTCATCAAGCAAAAATATTTCCCTCGTGTGGAACCTCCTTATCCCTACAGTCAACTGGGAACTTGCCAGGAGGCATATCAGAGGGGAATACTGTCTAAGCTGTATATATTTTCCAGGGACTGATACAAGGTGATTTTCTGGACCTGTGTGAAGTGTAACTAAAATGGATAGTGCATTTTTCTAAACATACTACTCTACAGTAAGTATTCGTCCTTCTGGACCAGAGTGCATGGATTCTCTTTGCCAAAGCTAACACATTTCCTATCTACCTATCCAGCCAAAGCCAAATGTTGACTCTGACATTTCTTCCTGATCGTAAATAGTTTTGGAACTAATTTTAAAAAACAAGATGATCGTGGACAATGTCTGGGAAATGGAATGGTGGCAAAAGCTGTAAAGCAAGCTTCCTGCGTAAGGTTTCCTGGACCCCAAACCTGCCCATGGCCCACTCGTACCAGTGCACAGGGTCTGAACAGGCAGCTCAGAGAGAGAGTCACGAGTCATTGGCTTCTGGATCACACAGGCAGTCTCTAGCTGCTCCCGGCCAGTGCAGGGGCTGCAGGGAAAGGCAACAGGTAAGATAAAGACACCCTGTGAGTCAACTTCTCAGCATTTCTGAGTGTGAACAGGGGACTGGGGAAGGCAGCCTGATGTCCAGTCCTCCAGCAGATCCTCAGCCAGACCCTATAAAGGCTGATCTGGTCATCAGCGTTCAGCAGGAGGGATGGTTTCAGAGTATGCCTATCTCTGAGGTGACACTGCAGCCACCCAGGGATCATAGGAGCCTCCCAATTGTCCACCTTCAGGTAAGAGATGTGGCCCTTCAAAACCTCCATTTTCTCATCTACAAAATAAGAGTAATATTCCTATTTCCCAAGCTTGTGGTGGCAGCAAAATGAGATGGTAAGCGTAAAACACCAGCACTCTCAGTGGGGCCTGATGCCCTGCCATCTGCTCTTGCTTTCACAGAAGGCCCTGAGGCTGGACATGGTCATGCACCTGCTTGATCCTCACAGGCCTTTGGGTTGGGCACTGTGAACACGAAGCCTTCACCCAGGCTGAATGTGCAGCATTCTAGTAAGCAAAAAGTGCTCTAGGCCCTAGGAGAATAGAATCGAGAGGGAGCCCTGCCCGCGCCCAGTGTCAGCTCTACACAGAGAAAACCTACATTCAGAGATGAGCACAGTAGAGAATGAGCAGGCAGGACAGACGCAAAGCTACAGGTACTCAGAGCCCTGAAAAAGGCAGCTCCCACCTGCAAAGATGGCCAAACACCTGAGAAGATTCTGGAGCCCTCAGTCATCCACATTGTCTCCACCCTCAATGAGCCCACACCTGCCCCATTGCTGCGGGTGGCTAGAACCTGCCTGGGGATGCTGGCCTGGAAGTTTCCCATGGACCTTTCCCTGACCCTGGGAGCTTTGTAGCTCTCAGTACGGAACCCAGCACTGTTCAGAGGGGCTGGAGCCAAAAAGGGAAGAACAGGCACAACAGGGGGAGAGGTGGGGTTCAGCACAGAGCAGCTCCTTAGAGGTAAGGGAGGTGAGGCAGAGTGGGGCCTCACTCTGCCCTGTCCCTGTTTGTGCTGTGCGGTGCAGCAAGATCAACCCAACTCATGGAGAACCCACTGACTGGCAGCACTTTGGGAGGCAGAGGTTGGAGGATCACTTGAGGCCAGCAACATAGTACCTAATGCAGCCCTCCCTGGGCTCATCTTGGGAAATCTCTCACCCTAAGGTTGCATCTTTTCTGCCTTAAACACTTCTCCCATTCTGTTCCCCTGATGAGAATTTGTGTTACTAGAGACAAGGGGAAAGGCACCAGCATCAAGACATGCACCACAAACCTGGTCTATGTTCAACATTACAATGTGGTTTCATTCCCACAGCCACCCAGGGCATGGATATGACTGCACCTAGCTCTCCTGCCTTTTACATAATAAAGTGCTACAAAGTACCATTGGTGTGAGGGACAGATGAAGGATGTACACAAATCCTTCAAAACTCCTATATCACTGGGCACAGTGGCTCATGCCTATAATCCTAGCACTCTGGGAGGCCAAAGCCATCGACCACTTGAGTTTAGGAGTTTGATACCAGCCTGAGCAAGAGTGAGACCGGGTCTTTACTAAAAAAAAAATAGAGGGGTGGCACCTGTGTCTCAAAGGAGTAGGGTGCTGGCCCCATAAGCCAGAGGTGGTGGGTTCAAACCCAGCCCTGGCCAAAAACTTCAAAAAAAAAAAAAAAAAAATAGAAACATTAGCTGGGCATTGTGGTAGTTCCAGCTACTCGGGAGGCTGAGCCAAGAGGATCACTTGAGCCCAGGAGTTCGAGGTTGCTGCTGTGAGCTATAATCCATAGCACTCTACCCAGAGCCAACAGAGTGAGACTCCATCTCAAAACAAACAAAAAATAAAACTCCTACATCAAGAAGTGGTGTCTATTTCTGCTCCCTTTGAATTTGTACCGACCTTCAACTATTTTAACCAGAGTATGGCAGAAGTGACTCTCTGCTGGCTTCAGGCCTAGATTCTAAGAGGACTGGCCCCCTCCTAAGAGCTGCCATGCAGAACCTCGCTGGACACCCCACATGGAGAGGCCTGAGATTACACAGGGAAGGAGAGGGACCTTCCTGAGTAAGCCTCACACCCAGCTATCCACAATGAGGGACTAGCATGTGAGTAGAGTCCCCCTGGATCTTTCAGACTAGCTCACCACCTGCCGAGTGCCATAATGACTCCCATCAATATCACATGAAGCAGAAGAATCCCCAGCTAAGCCCTGCCTGAATTTCTAACTCAGAAAATTGTGAAATGGAATAACAAAATTCCTGTTGTTTAAAGCCATTGTGCTTCAGGGTAGTTTGTTACACAGTAATAGAGGCTCAAAACATTTTGCTTCACTGTTATTGGCATTGCTGGTGCATAGTGACACCCATTCGCATCAACAGAGTTCAGGACAATAATTTTCTAAGAACTATTTGGCATAGATAGAGACACAAATTTCATTTCAAATGAATCATTCATGCCATCCTGCTGAAGCAGATGTATAACTCATCCTCCAAAAAAGGCTCCTACAGCAACCTTCATTGGTCATGTGCTGCCTGTGACTCTGTGCTATTTGCACAACTTGCAAAAGAAGTATAACCCAAGTTGTAGGCTATTTTTTTAATTTATGGACCCTTGTCTTATCATACAAAGTTGCATTTATAAGCTCATTATTTTCACATACAAATTTAAATTGCAAGCAATCTATCAGTCAATAGAGAAGGTAGCAAAGTGCAGCTAGCGGTAAGGAGTCCAGGATCTGGGGCCAGCTATGCAGGTTCAAATCCTAACAGCTTGGTCTCCTCTCCCGTAAAATGGGGGAAGCAACAGAGATACCTTACACAGTTGTGAGGATTAAATTAGTTGATGTGCACAAGAACAGGATCTGGCTCACAATAAAGCCAAATAGGCTTATCACAACTTGTTTATTTTGTCCTCTTCAATGTCATATTATCACCTAGTTCTGTCCCCACTGAAAACACAGGAGCACATGGTAGGAGGAACAAGATACTTGTTCTATAGCATTTAGCTCAGACTCACCCTTCCATAAAGCTCCACAGAATCGGTTGACAGTTGCCCAATGAATGCAGATGTTTCTAAGCCAACTAACATCCTTCAAACAATTTCTTCAGGTACTGGTTGCTCCAGAGCATAAAGCACATGGTGGTTGGGGCCCAGAGAACAAATGCATCCAACCCACCTGGCTCCGACGCCTTCCGCCCCGACCTCCTTGCTGGCTTCCATGTGGAAGTTATCCAGGGACGTACTCAGCAGGCCTTCTGCAGCATCCTGAACCCGGGGTGCAAACAACTCATTTTCTGAGCACGACAATCTCCGAATCCAAGTGAGAGGCTTAGACTTGGCAGAGTGTGCAGGACTCAAATTGACCAACTGCACAAACTTATCATGGTCTGAATTGTGAGAGAAAAAAATAAACGTACACACACACAGGGTGATGCTGGATCCATCACACTGTACTAGAAGCACTTCCCCAGCCCCAGGCTCCCTCCTGTCTTTTTCTGGAACTTGGAGGCCTGCTATTTTGCCTCTTGTCTTGCATTTGCCTGGGAATCCAAGTTCTCCTAATTAGCATTTGCTAATCAAAGATATCTCAGAAACAGAAGAAGGAAGAGTCCTATAGCTGACAGGACTCTTAGACCCAAGGAGCCTTCTCTAAAGGGAATGACCCAGAATGTCAGGCTCCAGCCAATAGGCCCATGAAATTAGCCCCATCCCCTTCTGCTTTCTGCCTTTACATATCTGTCCTCCAAACATTCTGGTAACAAATGGGTCTTCAAACCACCTGGGCTCTCAGGATTAGGCTCTGCCCTGTGGAGTACAGTCTGTAATCTCTATACAGCTTAGTTTGCCACGGTAGTAATATTTAATGTAAGGTCCTATTTCCTGAAATATAAATGTGTACTAAATGTTAGGAGCTCCCAGCTTTGACACTTTCCTTTCTCCCTTCATGCAGAAAGGTCTCATAAATGACTCTAATGAGATCCTGAACGTGAGGCCATGGATATGAGTTACTCCCCACCTCACTATTCTTATTTTTCATAAACAATTGGGATGCAGTAAATAGATCCTTTAAGTTAATGAGGCTTTACATAAAGCCAAGTTAGTATTCTGAAAAAGGAAAATGATGACTATATTCTGACCATCTGCTCCTTGCTAAAACCAAGAAAGAAAGAATGGTCAGACACATGGTGATCGTGTGGCTCTGGATTTCTGGGGGCCAGGAGGGACGCACACTCATACATATTCACATCTACCATGCCTCGAAATGCCTCCACATCAGGGGTGTCTGTGGGAATTTATTTCTTCAAACAGAATTTGACTCTTTCCTACAATAGTGTCTGATTCATTGCCAGGGCTGTGCCCACTGAAAAACCTAGATTTTAAAAAACACTTTTTAAGAATTTTCAGCATGCAGGAGACATCATGGTACCAACATTCACATACAGTAGGCAAGAAAGAATGGATAAATATGAGGAACTTGAATATGACCTGTGGCTTCTGCACAAATTGTTTTAAAGCTTGCCCTTGGCCAGAAACAGTAACAACACAGTAACATCAACACTAACAACTAATATTTGCTGAGCACTTGTTACGGTGCCAGGGACATATGAAGCACATTATCTATATTGTCTCATTTAACCCTCACAATAACCCTATGGAGTAGATATTATTGTACCCATTTTACAGATGAGGAAACTTGGGACTGAGAGAGTGGATACTTTGCTCATGGTCCCAAGGCTAGGAAGTTACAGAGCACACTCAAGCCAGCTGACTCCACACTCCAAGCAGGAAAATGAAGGTGCCGAGGACACAAAGACAAAGGCAGCAGCAGAGGAGGCTCGTCTGAGGCGGGGGCAGCGTCATGCTCACCTTAGACTAAATCACAATCGCTATTAACAGATATTAATACCTACAGGGGATACTGTAGCAGAAACAGTGGAGGCAGAATCTCAGGCAGAGAAGTTAACAGGTTCAAAGCAAGATAGAACTGAGATAGGGGTGACAGGGCAGAGTTGTCCCTTAAAGGGGACAGGGGCCTCCCAGAAGGCAGAAGAGGAGTGAAAGCCCCCAGGGTCTGCAAGAAGCTGGAGAGCATCAGGGGACGGATGAGGAAGCTCAGTTGACAGGCCAGGAGCCTCATGGTGAGCTCAGGAAATGAGACCCCAGATGTCAAGCAGTTGGCATGAGGGACTCAGTGTGCAGGGGCAGACTGGTGGGCTGGGTGTTGGCATCATTATGAGGCCCCAGCTTCATGGATTGATCAGGTGGATAAACAGTGGAGGGAGGATTTGTTGGAAGTTGGAAGAGCCAAGAGTCGACAGCCTTTCAAGAATGGAAAAATAGGGTTGTCAAAAATGTCTCAAGGCTACTGGCAAACCAAGGAGAGTGGATGAGTTCTGTTTCCTGGCCATGCGTGGCTCACAGCATAATTGTGGCACCAGCAAAATAGCTGACAAATGTCTAAATTCATCTAGATGTCAGGGGCTGAATTCCTACTTATTTCCAGTGTTTCATGGGACCCGGCTGAGAGCATCCTGGAGCCCCCGGGCTACCAACAAGAAAGGGTTGAGCCTCACTCTGCAGGGCTGACAGATCCTGCTTACTTTAGTCCTGAAATTATGCACGTATAAAAGCTCAGTGATTTGTCTTTTTCCCCGGGGAGCCAAATATAACTACAAAGTAATATGTTTGTTGAGACAATTCATAGAAGAGTGACTAAGAAACATTTGGAAAATGTTCAACTTCTCAACAATCAAAGAACTGCAAAATAAAGCACCCAATCATTTTTACCTACCAAATGAACAAAGATAAACACGATTAGATCTCCTCCAGCAAGGCTGCAACAACACAGGCAGGACGAGTGGGCACGGGAATGGCACTCAGGAAGGCAGCAACAGCCTTAAAAACGCCCTGGCTCTTGCAATACACTTCTGAGTTATAGCTTAAAGCAGTGGTTCTCAACCTTCCTAAAGCCGCCACGTATTTTCTTTCTTTTTTTTTTTTTATTTATTTATTTTTTATTAAATCATAGCTGTGTACATTGATATGATCATGGGGCATCATATACTAGCTTCATAAACGTATTTTCATTATTACAAAGGGGTCACGACCCACAGGTTGAGAACCGCTGACTTAAAGGAATGACACAAGATACAGCAAATATTACTTTCCATGATGTTTACAGAGATATTGCTTATTGAAAAGCAAGCTAAATATCAAAAAAGCACAGGGTTAAGTGTATGATTGTATTTCCATACAAATTATCCATCCCTGTCCTCCAAAAGCATGTGTTAACCACTTCCCATTTGGCACACTTTTGTTCCATGCTGAAGCTGTAAGCAGCTCCTGCCCTCAAAAGCTCCCAGTCTACCACAGCCTAGAGGCAGACATCTCCACTAACAGAAGTGGCAGAACACAAAGGTCTGCATAGGAGAGGGAGCAGTCAACTACATCTGAGCCAGTCAGCCAGGAAAGCCTTCAAGGAGGAGAATGCTCTTGTAAACATATTCAAAGAGAATCGGGCTTATCTTGGTGGTCTGAGCCTGCAAGAGGTTAGGCATCTCCTTGCAGGCAGAGGATATGCAGAGCCCAAAGGACCCTGAATCTGAACCTTCTTGGTATGTTCAGCAGCCTAGAGCACAGCTGGAGAGCAGAGAGAAGAAGTCAGGACTCAGGGCAAGAGATAAGTCAGGGTTGGGGCCAGACTGGTGAGAGTCTGACGTGCCATCCTAAAAAGTTTGGGCTTGTCCCTGCAGGCAGCAGAGAGCCACTGACAACTTTTTAGCATAGAAAAACATAATTGGATTGGTTCTTTTGAACGGTCATTCTGAAGCTGATAGAAGGTTAGTAAAAGAGACAGGAATCCGAGCAGGAAGCCTGTTTGGGAAAATTTCATGGCAGGTGGGATGGAAAGACAGGGTGCATATCCAGACCCTCACATTTCCTCCAGGGATGGTGGGTGGTTCCATTTGAAAAAGACAAAGACCACAGTGGAGGGAGTTGCATTAAGAGGAAGAGGTCAACTGTGGGCAGGCCGAACTTGGGGACTGTGTCGGGCCATTGGGTGGCACTGCCTGCAGTCACTGAAAATGGGGTCTGCAGAGAGAGTTTCTCATGTGAAAACACTTTTAATTTTTTTTAATTTTTAAGCTTTTTTTTGACACAGGGTCTCACTCTATTGGCTTGGTTGGTATGAAGATACTTTTTTAAGGCAAGGAAAAATTGTCTAAACTAATCCTTTTAATGCAAATAAATGTTAGGTTCCCGAGAACTCCTAAGGCAGTGAGAATTTATGGTTTGAGGAAAACAGTCTATTATGAGCAAAATAGGTCTGGAAGGACTAATTTCACAAGTGAGCTCCTGGAGTATTTATAAATATTTTACAGTCACCAAAACCCTGGCAATAAAAGCAATATTGATGGTGTTTCATATTCTGTTCTCAGCAATAGCAGGTAAGTCAGATATAATTAATTCACATTTGTCATCTCTGGTTCCCTGGAAACATCCTGGAGTCACCACCCTGTGGTTTCAGGGAAATGTTTATATGTTTATTTGATCCTGCTGCAAATGATGTGCTCCCTTTATTTTCCGTGTTTTATTCTGCATCCGAAAGCTCAGCAGTTTTGTTTCCCAGTTGATCCTAACTCCTGTATCAGGGCCTAGTACCCAAGGGTACAGCTAGCACTGAAGAGGAGCCGTCATTAGAGCTCTCATATGAACATGGAATGTGACGTCACCCTGGAAACACCATACACCTGATCCTGGAGCACAACGCAAACCTACAAGATGGCCCATGTGCTCAAATGAGAGCACGAAGGTTCAGATAGGGGAAAGGAGTTGCCCAAAGTCAAGCAGCTCATACATGACACTCCCCTAGAACATTGGAATCCGCAGGCCCCATTCCATTGAGAAGTCAGTACTGTGCATCCAAATGGTCCACATTCTTTATTAAAAAAAAAAAAAAAGCAGATTCCTATTTAATTGGACTGGGGTGAGGCCTGAAATTCTCCATCCATAGCAAGCTCCCAAGTAACATGCATGCTTCAGGTCTCTGAATGTGAAGGGTAAAAACCACACTGTAGTGGATTGTTCCCTTTTGTCACCAAAGACGTAGTAATGTGTAGAGATCAACAGCAACTGCAATAAAGCCAGTGCTCAAAGCCAAGTAGTCCCTGGCGCTCAAGTTCATGCTCTGGTTAATTATAAAAGGCCATAGGGCAGGCACTGGGCCCCGAGAGCCACAGGGTCAAATCTTAGCCCTGCCACCAAGCAGCTGGCACGTTATTAAACTTCTCCAAGGGTCAGTTTGCACCTCCCAATACCACTGATGCCTTCCCCGTGGCTGCTGGACAATCGTAGTTTGAGAAAACAATATATTATGAACATAGATGAGATCATTCATGGAAGCACCTAGCATAATGCCATGAAACTATAGTAATAACAATAGTAAACAGCTCTGTAGCACTTCCTAAATGCTCAATAAATATTAACTAATCTTACGTGGTGCGTGGCCACCTTTCAACCAATAGCCTCTTTCTTAATTATATCCATAATACATGTGCACTGTTGAAAAGTATAGCAAATACTGAAAAATATAAAACAGAGGAAACAAACTTGCACGTGTGCCTAACTCAAAAGTAACAAGTAATTTTTTGGTGTAGTTCATTTCTGTATTCTATCTTACTTACTTTATAACCTGTTAATATTAATCAAATTAGTATCATGTGTCCGTGCCTGCTATCCGGTACGCTAGAAGCACATGGTCATTTAAATTTAAATATAAATCAATGAAAATTTAATAACATTAAAAATTTAATTACTCAGTTCTTCTGGTCACCTTTCAAGTGCTCAAAGGTACGTGATACTACATAAGTCCCACATTCTGTAGATACTTCTATCATTGAAGAAAGTGCCGTGAGATGGTGCCGGGTAACTTGCTTTTCCTCGCTTAGAACCGTATCATGTACAGTTCACACATTATCATTCCCCAAAAACTGATTTTACTGTCTAAATTGTATAGATGTGCTGTGGTTTATTTAACCATTCTTTTATTTTTGGATATGTAGATGGCTTCCAAAAGTTTCCTGTTATAAACACTGCCCTAGTGAACAGAGACATTAAACTTTTGTGTATTTCTCTGTGGATTACTTCAGAATACATTTCTGAGTAAAAGCAAAAGGGAAATTAATACCTAAGAGGACATGAACTTTTTAAAAAGACTTTTCCTATATATACCAATTGCGCTAACAAAAGGTCATATCTATTTACCTGCCCAATGTTATTTATTTTAGCACTTGCCAATCTGAGAAAATAAAATTGTATTTCATCTGTACTGTCATTTCTATAGTTAATGGGTGAGATTTGCAACTTTTTAGAGGTTTCTGAATCAACTGTATTAGTATCTACTTATGTAAATAGTTTCATAAAAGAACAAACGTGCCAACGTGTATGTTGAGAATACAGCATCTACTCACCAGTTAAAACTTGGGAAGAAGGCCCAGAGCCCATCTGAGCATTAAACCCATGCTGGGCAGAGCAGAGGCCCAGTAGATATTTACAGGTCTTGGCTGAATTGGTGACAAATGTGTGCTTTTTCCCGGTGACACTGCTTGTGATGGTGAACTTTTTTTGCTGAGGGAAGCAAACACAGACTTTAATACATTGATCATCCTTACCCATCTGTGGAACCACCACTGTACAAATAGTAATAAAACACTTAGTCCCTCAGTTCACTATCAACGTCCCAGGTATCCAAAGTGGTAGATGTTGTCTGACTGTGGCCCAGTATTGTTCTTAGATTAGAGAAAATCGCTCTTTTTATTTTTTCCTTCATTCATAAACCCAGTGTTTATCAGGCAATTGCTATTTGCCAAAGAATGTATCCAGTGAAAAAAATATGAAATAAGTGAGGTGCATCAGTCTCCTGAAGGAGGGAACAAAACCCTCAGTGTGCATTAAGAAAAGGCCACAAAATATTCCTATTGCTTTTTTGTTTTACTTTGTCACTCTGGGTCGAGTGCCGTGGCATCATAGCTCATAGCAACCTCAAACTCTTGAGCTTAAGTGAGTCTCTTGCCTCAGCCTTCCAAGTAACTGAAACTACAGGCGCCCACCACAACACCCAGCTATTTTTTAGAGGTGAGGTCTCACTCTGGCTCAGGCTGGTCTCAAACTCTGTGAGCTCAGCCAATCCACCTGCCTCAGCCTTCCATGATGCTAGGATTACAGGCGCGAGCCATTGTGCCTGGCCACTGATTGCTTTTATTATAGAAATTCTAGGAAGGTGTGTTACATAGACAAAAATCTTAGCTGGTAGGGTATAGATAAGATAAAAGTACTTCTGTGTATCCTCATATTTCTGGCTATTACATCCCAGGTTCTGTTCTGAGTGCTTTCTGAGTATAAACTTATTTTGTCTTCACAGCTACTGAGGGTGGTTCTAGCCTTATCCTTAATCTACAGATAAGGAAACAGAAGAACTGTCCTCATAGTGCCAGATGATTTGAGGTCACACGACCAAGAAATGCTTCCCTACGTTGTACCTTCCAGGCTCACATAAGGTAATAGAACTTGTCCAGCTCACTGTACTAAACTAATGGGGATTATCTATATGGGGCTGTCCGTGTGGAACTTTGTGGAAAAAGAGTCATGACTTATTGCAGTATATAATTCTCATTAGAACAATAACATACAAAGTAATTAATTATATTAAATGTGAACTTATATTTAACTTACAAATAAAATATGTATTCTAGATATTCTATATATTTCCGTAAGAATCTTGAGTTTGCTCCTATAAAGATAACATCATAAAAACAGGATTTATGGGGCAGCGCCCGTAGCTCAGTGGGTAGGGCGCCAGCCACATATACCCAGGCTGGCTGGTTCGAACCCAGCCCGGGCCTGCTAAACAACAACGAGAACTGCAACAAAAAAATAGCCAGGCATTGTGGCAGGCACCTGTAGTCCCAGCTACTAAGGAGGCTGAGGCAAGAGAATCGCTTAAGCCCAAGAGCTTGAGGTTGCTGTGAGCTGTGAAGCCACAGCACTCTACCGAGGGTGACAAAGGGAGACTCTGTCTCAAAAAAATAAAAAATAAAACAGGGTTTATGCTCGAAAGGGTTCCTAGGAACTCCTGATCCTCTGTAAGGCTGACCTCTTTTAGTTCCTGATAGCATTGCTAAGAAACTCTCTTCACACAAGTCAGAGGTTCACAAAAGGTAGATAACTACTCACTGCTTTTCCTCTGAGAAATTATTCTTTTTCCCATTAACCTAATTTTGGAGAATTTGATCATTCTCTTAATACTCTTTGCTGTTATTGACAAATGTAGTGCTGAGGCTTTCCATGCTGATGTGAATGGATTCAGAATGCAATTGAACCGTGCTGTACCTCATATTGCTTTAAACAATGTATTTTCTCAAGCATTCATAGATGCTGTTTTACTGTGATGAATAATTCAAATTGATTGTTTTATCCACATTTTTCTTTTTTTTTTATGATAAGCACCACTATCTACTTCTGTAGCTGTTTTATTAATGGTAAACATTTCCATACTTCTCTTGGGACATGCATCTGACACTCCTTTAAAACTTAAAAAAATGATTGCTACCCTACTGACATATTTCCTCAAGTATATCTCTTATAATGTCTTCAGTTATTTAAAAATTGGGGGATAATTATAGACCTTTGTGATCTTATAATAAGTATGTATCCATAACTTAGAATAAGATAACACAAAAGATTATATTGTCCAATTGGACTAACAAAAATTTTACCTGGTATCAAGCTTTACTAATAATTTCAAATAGAATTAGATTGTGTGTCTGATGTCTGTTATTTGTATTTTTTTTTTATTAAATCATAGCTGTGTACATTAATGTGATCATGGGGCACCATACACTAGTTTCATAGACCGTTTGACACATTTTCATCACACATTTTTCCAAAGTTGAATCTTTTCTTGAAATCCATACACTTTGTCAGCACACACTGATATACTTTTTATACGGTCCTGATGATTTTATATTAAGTTTATTCAGATATCAAAATTTTTTAGATAAATAAGTCTTTTTTTTAAAAAACTTAATAGCTATTCTTTAACAAATCTGAAAAGAGAATCATTTACACACACACACACACACACACAAAACCCCACACTTTCTTTTATCATAGAACTCTAAACAAAGCTGCCCTTGGGCTGTCAGTGCTCTAAGATACTAAAGAGCACTTATTCCACTATACAGGAGTGGAATACCAATCCCGTGTCTTGACATAAAGCTGAAAATAGTCTTCGCTGTCTGGATTTTATTTCCTTTTATCACCATTTCGATAACATCATTTAATGGGAAATTCGTATCCACAGGCAAACTTTCACATAGGCAAGCTGCTCTGTGAGTAAGATGATGTATAACTCCATTCTCGGGGTTTCCAACACAGAAACCTTTCCTTACACCCTCACGGTTGCAGAAGGAACACAGAAGGTGCTTCTTTAATGCCGTGTTTGTTTCAAAGCATCAGTGTACCATACTTCCTCTCCAGCAGTGTTATTGCTGTTGCTGTTTGTTTGGCTGCCTGTTTGTTTTGCAGATGATAACACAGTATTCTCCCAGGCAGAACCAGAAGGTAATGAAGCTGGAGCCTCGGAGCCCTCATGGGGTGCCCTTGCCTGGGAGGGGGCCTTAACGTGTGTTCACATGTGCTCATGAAGCGTGGAAAGTAAGGTGCTTTCACCATCATCAGTTAAGACCACTGACTCTTCTTTCCACTTCCTGCCATACCAGAGGTGCTGTGTGGTGTGGGAGCAGATCCCTTTGTCAGGGCCTGGCTTAACTAGGTTCCGGACGTGGACCGGTAAGCTACCTTGCTCAGGAACAATTTCTCTTAGGTGCCTGAGGGCTATCTACTTCTTCAGGAGAGAGAGAAAGTCTTAGAGAGAGTAAAGCAGTTTTAGAATAGATAGATCTTAGTCTTTAGCAGAGCTTGGTAATCTTCAGCAGAGAGACGCTGTGCTGGCATTCTGCAGGCAGGAGAGGAGACAGAGTCAGCATAAGCGGGTCTGTGATAGAATGAGCATGCTCCTGACTACCTGTGCCTCCAGCCTAATATAAGGCTGATCTCCTGCCTCTCCACACCACAGGTGTAGAGACTGCCAGTTCACCACTGCTCTCATGCTTGGGAGGAGAGCTAAATCCCTCTCCATGTCTTTTTCACCAAGGTGTTCCATTAGTGAGCTATACAAGTGTTTCGTATAACTCTCACGTCTCCTAGCCATAGGCTATACGGGTTGCTACATCCCTTTAAGGAGAAGTCAAGATGGGGGCACAGTTTAGATTTAGTCCCATTTACTTTTGTGTTTGCAGTCTCTTCTGCAATAGTTACTTCGTCACCAGCCATCCCAGACTACCTCTTCCTTTGGGCCACCTCACTTAAAGTCTCAGGACAAAGGTTCAGGGCCAGGCCCTATGAAATTGACCAGGCCCTAAGATACCCAGCACCTGAAGGAAGTTTAAAATGTACAGAGCCAGTAGCCAGTCTCCAGGAAATATTTACAATCATCAGAAATGAAAAACTACCATTTAGTTCTCAAAAACACCTAATGAGGTGAAATTCTGTGCTATCAGGATGTACTATTTAATTGCATATATTGTGTTATCAATACACTACACGGTATTTTTCTTTTTTTGATGGGAATCACATGAAATAGAACTTGAATTTCCTGCATTTGTAGCAAAAAAAACTTTGTAGTAGCACAGCAAAGAGCAAGCATATCTCTGTGCAAAGCTGCATGTTTCATGCACCGTATCTATCCTATCAATAAAAAACAAAAGTTCTATCAGCCACGCTAGAAGACAAATTATATTTCCATTCTCTCTAGAGAAAATGATATTACAAAAGTGTCATCATATAGAAAAATAATCAAAGAGTAAGCCACCAATGGTTTGAAAGGAAAGAAAGCATTATAGACTTTGTCAGGAAGTTAATAAAAATATTATTTTCTGGCTTTTGTGATATTGGTGGCATTTGTTCAGCTTTTAAAAAATTCGCAAGTTTCTGTGATGTTTTGTCTCATTCCAGATAAATATTCCTTTCATAAGGTAGTTTGTAACTTTGTAGTCTATTTCTTAAAGAGGATTCTACATAGCAGCTTTTCTTTCTATGTATTTGTCTTCAGAGATTTAACTGGTGGTAATAACCAGGAACAGTTACTGACATGGATAGATTCATTGTTCAAGAATGAACACTTTTGCGATCCAAATAAGCATTGATACCGACACATCTAGAATCATCTCTGGAAATGACGTCTTTCTCTAATTCCTTTGCTACTTCCCTGCAGGCTACCAAGATGAATGATCCATGCGTGTCTGAACCATTTCGGCTTCAGCTATTAATACGCAGAATTAAAACCAATTTCCTGAGCTAATTCTCATCTTGCTCATAGTTCCCAATTTTGTGCTTGCAGAAGCATAAAGAATTTAAGTCATTTTCTGCATAAGATGCTTAGTTTGTGGCAAGCAGCTGGCAACATTACTCCATGTGATGACTTTTTCACAAAAATAAGTCATTCATGCCACAGAAGAGGATGACCACCGGGGAATGGAAATCCTAATTAAGTAGTTTGCTTAAAGGTACTAAGTTTATCTTGTGAACCTGATGACTTCCCAGCTTTAATCAAGAAGTTAATCAATTCATTTAATCAAGAAATTCCCTTGGCAGTGGGGAAAATAAATGTCTGTGAAAATTAAACCAATTTATATATAAAGTACTTACTTAAAGAGACTATGGAATTTTATGGCTTTAAAATTTTTTTTCAAATTTTTTTCTAGGTTATCTGCATTTTTACAAGTGTTTAAAACAAATTACTTTGAAAATGTTGAACAATTAGACATGTAGTAAACAAAATGAGAAGTAATGTGATGGTATTGAATTAATTAAATTAACTTCTTTGAATAATCTTCAAATTGAATTTACCTCTTTCCTGTTTACATGGATGGAACTGGAGCAAAGTATCTCAAGAATGGAAGAAAAAGTATCCAATGTACTCAGCCCTACTATGAAACCAATTTATAGCTTTCATATGAAAGCTATAACCCAGTTATAGCCCAAGAATATGGGGAAAGGGGAGAGGGAAGGGAGGGAAGGGGGGAGGATAGGGGGAGGGAAAGAGGGTAATAGGTGGGACCACACCTATGGTGCATCTTACAAGGATACATGTGAAATTTACTAAATGTAGAAATTAATGTCTTAACACAATAAGTAAGAAAATGTCATGAAGGCTCTGTTAACCAGTTTGATGAAAATATTTCAAATTGTATATAAAACCAGCACATTGTACCCCATGATTACATGGATGTACACAGCTATGATTTAATAAAAAATTAATAACAATATAATAATTCAAGTAGTTAAAATTCTAAAAATTTCACAGATGTAAATATTGCTTTCTAATGTGTCATGAGATTCAAGTAAAAATAAATAAATATTGTTGTCATTTAAGTTTGGTCAAAATTACTTGGGAAAAATCAGTTTCTTGATAATTAAAGATCCCTTTAATAAACTCAATTAAATTATACTCAATTATTATTTGTAGATGTACGCTTTTTTCTAAAGACAAACAATAATTTATTATAACATTCTATCAATAATTACATTTTGACAATGCATTAACTTCAAAAGCCAAGATGACAGAAATGAAAAAAAAAATATTCAGAAGATAAATAAAAGCAATTATGTTCTACACAGGAAATTCTGAACTCAGATAATAATAGAAACAGTGATTTAGTTAGAAAAATATTAAAACCATAAATAAAATTAAGTAGGAAAAACATACAATTTTTCCATGGGCCACAGATGAACTTCGTGCTTTATAATAAATCATCACTGAAGTAATACAAATACTAAGAAGACTCACGAGACAGCGCATCAAAATCTTTGGTGGTTTTGTCTTTAACTAGAACATATTCTTCTTAGTAAAGTATCTCAAGAATGGAAGAAAAAGTATCCAATGTACTCAGCCCTACTATGAAACTAATGTTTGGCTTTCATATGAAAGCTATAACCCAGTTATAACCGCAGAATATGGGGAAGGGGGAAAGGGAGGGGAGGGAGGAGGGAGGACGGGCAGAGGGAGAGTGATTGGTGGGATTACACCTGTGGTGCATCTTACAAGGGTACATGTGAAACTTAGTAAATATAGAGTATAAATGTCTTAACACAATAACTAAGAAAATGCCAGGAAGGCTATGTTAACCAGTGTGATGAAAATGTGTCAAACTGTTTATAAAACCAGTGTATGGTACCCCACGATCACATTGATGTACACAGCTATGATTTAATATTAATTAAAAGAAAACCATCTCTACCTACAACCAACTGATCTTTGACAGTAGATAACAACTGGATTAAAGAAGCCTTATTCAATAAATGATGCTGGGAAAATTGGATAGTCACATACAGATGTATGAAACAGGATTCCTGTCTCTCATCACTTACAAAAATTGACTCAAGATGGATCAAAGAGTTAAATCTAAGCAACAAAACCATAAAAATTCTAGAAGAAAATGTAGGAAAAACTGTTCTGGATATCAGCTTAGGTAAAGAGAATAAAGGACAAAAGATCTAACAAACAATCATAAAACAAATGATAAATTGATAGTGAAAATGTCTTACCTATCATTAACAACCTAGAATGTAATTATATTCATCAATTAAAAGTCATAAACTAGACATAACAAAAAAGAAAACTATAGGACAATACTGCTGATGAACATAGATAAAACTGCTTAGCAAAATATTAGCAAACAGAATTCAACAGCACATTAAAAAGATTACTCACCGTGAACCAGTGACATTCATCCCAGCAAATGTGAGGATGGCTCAACATACACGTATCAATTCATGTGATACATCATATTAACAGAATGAAGAACAAAAACCACATGATCATTTCAATTGATACTGAAAAAAGCATTTGATAAAATTTAATGTTCCCTCATGATAAAAACTCTCAAAAAGAAACTGAGTAAGTATCATCCTGAATGGGAAAATACTGAAAGCTTTTCCTCAAGATCTGGAACAAGACAAGGATACCAAGTTTTACCACTATTCAACATAGTGGTAGAATTTCTAGCTAAAACAATTAGAAAAGAGAAATAAAGGACATTTAAATTGTAAAGAAAGAGGCAAAGTATCCTTGTTTGCAAATTATATGTGCTTATATCTGGAGAAACCTAAAGACTCCACAAAAAAAAAAAAAACTTTTCTAACTGATAAACAAATTCAATAAAGTTGCACAATATAAAATTAATATACAAAAATCAGTTGCATTTCTATATGCCAACAAAAAACAATCTGAAAAAGAAGCTAGGAAATCAATCCTATTTACAATATCACAAATAAAAATTTGCCAACAAATGAATTAGCCAAAGAAGTAAAGAATGTTAAAAATGAAAAAATAGAAAACATTGATGAAAGAAATTGAAGAAGACACAAAAAAATTGATGGATATTCCATGTTTTTGGATTGGCAGAATCAATATTATTAAACTATCTATACTTCCCAAAGCAACCTAAAGATTAAGTGAAATCTCTATAAAAATACCAAGAACAACCTTCAAAGAAATCAAAAAGTTAATCCTACAATTTATGTGGAACCACAAACAACCCAGAATAGTTAGTCATCCTGAACAAAAAGAACAAAATTGGAAGAATAACATTACCTGACTTCAAGTTATACTACAGGGCCATAGTAAGCAAAACTGTATAGTACTGCCATAAAAACAATTACATAGACCAATGGAAGAGAATAGAGAACACAGAAATAAATCCACAAATATCTAAGTGACTTTATCTTCAATAAAGACATCAAGAACATACAGTGGAGAAAGGATTGTCTTTTCAATAAATGGTGCTGAGAAAGCTAGATATTCATTTGCAGAAGAATGAAACTAGATAATTATCTCTCACCATATACATATACTAAAATCAAATTAAATGGCTTAAGACTTAAATTTAAGACCTGAACCTGTGAAACTACTAAAAGAAAACATTGGAGTAATACTTTAGGACATTGGTCTGGGCAAGGACTTCTTGAGCAATATCCCCAAGACACAGGCAACCAAAACAAAACAAAGGTATCATATCAAGCCAAAAAGCTTCTGCACAGCAAAAGGAACAAGCAACAAAGGGAAGAGAGATCCCAAATAATGGGAGAAATTATTTGCATACTACATATGTGACAAGAGACTAATGTTAGTTATAGTCTCTAATAAGAGAGAGACTATTAGTCTCTTGTCATATTGTCATATGTACATATGTCAATAGAACATATAAAGAGCTCTAACAACTCAATAAGAAAAAATCAAATAATTTGATTAAAACGTTGGGAAAGTATCTGAATAGATGCTCAAAAAAAGACATACATATACATATATGTGCTATTCTGCCTTAAAAAATAAATCCTGTCACTTTTTACAATGTGGATGAACCTGGAGGACATTAAGTTAAATGAAATAAGCCAAGAACAGAGAAAGAAATGCCACAGGATCTCACTTATATGTGGAATCTAAAAAAAATTCAGTTCCTAAAGAAGTGGAAAGTAGAATACTTCAGTAATTACTAGGGGTTGGAGCAGGGGGTTGGAGTTGGAAGATGTTGGTAAAAGGATACAAAATTTCAGTTAGCAGGAATAAATTCAGATGATCTATTGTATAATATGGTGACTATAGTTAATAATAATGTATTTTGTTTTTGAAAACTTCTACTCTTTTAGAGTAGATTTTAAGTTTTCTCAACACAGAAAAATGGTAAGTATGTGAGGTAATACATATGTCAATTACCTTAATTTAGTCATTCCACAATTTTTGCATATTTCAAAACAACAAGCTTTACACAATAAATATACACAATTTCTATCTGTGAAACTAAAAAAAACTCTTCAATAGAAAGAAAAAAAAAAAGCAATACCCACAATAACAATGCAAGTATTGGTTATTTTTATGGGAGTATAGAGGCTGAGAAGCTGCACTGAGAATGAATGAGTTGCCATTACTTGACCTGGATGGTTTGGTTTCATCGTGGATTGTTTAGAATGATTCATTAAGCTTTTTGCTTAAAGTATTTCACAATATGGAGCTTTGCATGACCATGGAGACAATATGTGCCTATGATTAATATTAAGAAAATCCACAATCATTACAAACATATATTTTTTCCTTGAAAACATGTTAAATCCAAGTTGATTCCATTTGCACAAATATGTAAATAGGTATTGATAAGCTGTTTGTTCTGAATTAAGGCTGGATACCACCCTTATCACTCTATCAGTAGATTTTTACCTGTGTAAGAAACAAGAGCACATGGTCTGACTTTGGTGATTATTTTACATGGCAGAGAGATTACACAATCACTGGAATAGTGAGGAGATCTTCTCTTGCTCTCTCCACACACTGTACAAGCATAAACACATCCAGGAGGAAAACCCTTCCAGTTCATGCTCTTAGCACAAGATTTAGAAATAAAGTCTTATAGTAACAGTGGAATTTTAGAAGGCTCAGGATGTTTACACTGGGCACATGAGCTGACATTTTATTGTACCTAAAAGCCTTCCCTTAATAATTGCTATGAAAGCCCAATAATAAGATTATTTCATGAGTATTAAATTTGTTGTTCAAAGAATTAGCTATGTCATGTATGCCAAAAAGAGTGGGTTATTGGATCACATCCCCTTTTTTATTAACCCATTAATGCAGAGGTTGAAATTTTGAATTTTTTCATGACTTTTTGACAAGCTCCCAGCATGCTAATATCTGCAGCAGTAGCTAACTCTGCATACCACATAACATATACCCTCAGGAGGAGCACATGTGTCAAAAATCAAACTCAGTGATGACCTTGAGCAGTAGTATATAAATAACTCCCATGTCACTACCATTCCAGTAATGGAACATGAGGCATAAGGGGGTAAACACCATCTCTTCACTCTTCCACTGCATATAATTAAGTAAATGTAGCAATATTTTGGAAATTTAAAATGAAATTTATAAGATTATTCACCTGTCCTATTTTCCTTTCTTAGACAGTGTCTTAAAGCAGGAGAATCAAGGGATTCTTAACTACTACATTCCCAGAAAGGACAATGGCTGGGGACAGGTAATAGTAAAACCCATGCCCTTCTAACATTATGTGTTAAAAAAGCATTAACAATGGGTAGTATTTGGGATTCTGGCATGTTGAATAGAATCCTGGCACTGAAAGAGAAGCAGAACCTTTAGGTTACTTTTTAGATAACCCTAGAGTTAAATTGCTTTAATTTATGTTCCTAAATCCCATTATCAGTCTATGTCCATTAAGAGAATGGGAACTGCCTCCTCTGGGTTTCTCAATTATCTATTTATTTTACTTTCTCACCTCCTCTCTTCTGTTCCTTTGTTCACCAACATAAACATGACAAGAATTGGGGAAGGTGCAGGAGAGGTTTGTCTGGGTTGGCAGCTGAAGGGGAGATTGTGATGGTAACTGCATTTTGTTGTTGTTAAAGGTGTTTGGCATTATGGAGAAAGCTAAAGAGCAATTTGATTTAGAAGATTATTCTATCAGTCAGGTAACACTGGAGCAAGTCTTCCTGAGCTTTGCTGACGCAGATAACAGCAGAAGATAATGAAAAATGAGTGCCATGAAATTCAGCTGCAACCAGTGACCCTTATGTCTTTCATAGACTATGATTGATGCCTAGAGGGATGTTCCTGTGTGTGTATATATTAGTATGAATATATTTATGGAATAAAAATGTTCCCAAAAAGAAAGTTTGTCCCCTTCTTTGCAGATTTACATGAATACAAAAGGTATTCAGCATGTGCAAATCTAAGGACATTTGAAGAAATACCTATTTTCTCTCCTAGAGCTATGAAAAGAGGAGCAATTACTGGGATAGATACAGGGGCATGTTCATGAGTATTCTGAATGTTTGAATAGAAACATCCAGAAATAATGGGACTGTCAAAGGGAACAGCCCAAAGAACAATAGCTTTATGCTTTAGTAGTTATTATGGATAACAAGAAATAAAGCAAGGAACAAATCAGAATGTGGATATGTACACATGTGCATGTGTACACAAGCACATACATGTGCATGCACATATACAAATAAACACACGCATAGACATGTACAAACATGTATATACATGCACATACACATACATAAATATGTAGATACACACCAGTAACAGTCCCCAAAATGTCTAATTTAAATCAATATAAATATTTGAGGAGTGAATTAAGTTAATATTTTCAGAATCCAAAATAAAGTTATTATGATTCAATTGCACAAGAACTTTGGCAGTCCATAACCAGAAAGAAAAATGTCTTTAAAGATAGTAGTTTTGAAACATTGGATTAAAGATGGTGGCCGAGTAACAGCTTCCCTGTAACTGGGTACAGCGAGTCTGGGGAGAGAAGACTCCAGGCATCTCTGGCTGGTGGGATCTGCCTAGGATCATCCCTTTGAGGATACAGGGAGCCAGCAAGGGACTTCTGGACTCCAGGAGGAGGACAGAAACAGTGGAAAACTGGCAAGTGGCTGCGTGTGTTCGATCGACCTAATCACACAGACAACCATGAGTACAAGCAGCAGTGAGACTGCAAACCGGAAAGGCCTTACCTGCGAACTGATTTGGTGTTCTTGGACTTGGCACTCAGTTGAGCTGCCTTGGGGAGAGCATGACCAGGAGTGTGGAGAACATTAGGCATTGTCTGGGACCCCAAAATGAGCCACTGAGCTGGGCAAAGTAAGCCATTGTGAAAGAACTGCTCTGGCAAGCTCTGCCCTCAGGGTCCCAGAGCAAGGATTGGGCGGGACAAAGTAAACTAGTGACTGAGCAGCCTACAGGCGGGGAGTGAGCTGCCTTGCACCCTTAATCCTTAAGGGCAGAGTGAGACACTTTTGGCACACTGGAGCCTTGAGTTGTTGCCCTGGGTAGAGTGTGATGACATCACAGCTCATAGCAACCTCAAACTCCTGGGCTTGGCCCTGCCCAGACCTCCATAAGAGCTGTGCAGCAACCCCAACCAGTGACCTGCACCCACCGGGCCTCCACATTCCCTGACTAGGAACTGCGGAAGCCATGCAACCCTTCATCCTCCCTCCTTTGTCCTCCCAGCCTCCACACTAGCCCTTTCATCTGGCCAGGGACTCTGGTAGCTGCGTGCACTCTGGAGCCCTCCCTGCCTCTGCACAGAGCCCTTCTCCTGGCCAGAGACTGCTGGAGCCTTGGGCTCTCTGTGCCAAAGTCACTGGGCGCTAGGCACTCCCAGAACCGTGTGCACCACCCCCAGCCATGTTGCTGGATCTGGGTGTGTAACACACCGGAGCTGCTTCCACAACCAGAACTCCCTAGCTAGAGCAGCCCCAGAGGAACTACACAGGGTCATTCCCTACAAAGTTCCAGCAAAAATAGAGTAATCCTGCTGGGGTCTAATATTGGAGAGACACCTCCCCAACTCTGAGGACAGCTAGAGGCAATGGTGAAAAACAATCATGAGGCAAAATCAACAGAAAAACTCTTGCAATATAAATAATCAGAGTAGATCAACTCCCCCAAGAATCAACGGGGCAGAAACAACACAAGACCCCATGCACAAACAAATAGCTGAGATGTCAGAAATTGAATTCAGGATCTGGATAGCAAACAAGATCGAATTACAATTCCAAAAGTTATCTCAAGAATTCAACGGGTTCAAAGACCAAATGACCGAAGATTTTGACACATTGAGACAAGAAGTTGCATCCCTCAAAGATCTTAGAAACACATTAGAATCCCTCAGTAACCGAATGGAGGAAAGAGAAGAAAGGATTTCTGACATTGAAGACAGAGCTTTTGAAAGCTACCAAACCCTCAAAGAAGAAAAGAAATGAAGAGCAAAATCAGACCACTCTCTCAGAGAGCTCTGGGATAATTCGAAAAAAAACAATATTCATCTTATAAGGATCCCCGAAAGTGACAAAGTGGCTTCACAAGGCACAGAGTCTCTTCGTCATGAGATTATGAAGGAGAAATTTCCAGACATGCCAAGAGATTTCGAAATTCAAATAGCAGACAGTTTCAGAACTCCAGCACAACTCAACCTGAATAAGACATCTCCCAGACACATCATAATCAATTTCACTAAAGTTAATATGAAGGAGAAAATTCTGAAAGCTGCCAGACGAAAGGAAACCATTACCTACAAGGGGAAGAATATTAGAATAACTGCATACCTCTCTGCTGAAACCTTTCAAGCTAGAAGAAGATGGTCATTGACTTTTAATCTCCTAAAACAAAATAACTTTCAACCAGGATCCTGTACCCAGCTAAACTGAGCTTCATTTATGATGAGGAAATTAAGTACTTCCACGACATTCACATGTTGAAGAAATTTGCCACAACTAAACCAGCTCTCCAGGACATTCTTAGACCTATCCTCCATAAAGATCAGCGTAATTTTCCACCACAAAAGTAAACCCACCCAAAACATTTTTAACCAAATTCCAATTACGACAGTCGCAAGAGGATTGGAAATATCCACTGGACTCTTGAAAGCCTTATCAATATTCTCAATTAATGTGAATGGTTTAAATTGCCCTCTAAAGAGGCACAGGTTGGCAGACTGGATGCAAAAACTCAAGCCAGATATCTGCTGCATCCAAGAATCACATCTTACATTAAAAGACAAATATAGACTCAAGGTGAAGGGATGGTCATCTATATTC
>CAUYPK010028542.1:0-24865 GCA_963574355.1 Loris lydekkerianus | reverse complement strand
GATAGTAAACATATCTATTACTTTACGTATGTGGTTTTTGTAATAAGAACATTTGAGATCTGCTAACTTAAGGGGAAAGGGAGGGGAAGGGAGAGGGACGATGGGTGGAGGGAGAGTAATTGATGGGACCACACCTATGGTGCATCTTACATGTGGAATATAAATGTCTTAACACAATAACTAAGAAAATGCCAGGAAGGCTATGTTAACCATTTTGATGAAAATATTTCAAATTATATATAAAACCAGTGCATGGTGCCCCATGATTGCATTAATGTACACAGCTATGATTTGATTTAAAAAAAAAGAAGAAGAAAAAAAAAGATCTTCTACCTTAGAAATTTTCAGATATTGCATAATTAGTAACTACAGTAAACCCACCACACCATACAGTCAATCTCCAGAACTTACTTATCCTGATACCTTTTGATCGACATCTTTCCATCCCCTACCCTCCATCTTCAGTCCCTGACAAACACCATTCTACTATTTGCTCCCAGGTATTCAAATTTCTTAGGTCCCATAAATGAGAGAGATCTTACAGTATTTGTCTTCCTCTTCCTGGCTTATTTCACTTAGCATAATTCTCTCCAGTTTCATGTCTAGATTTTAAAAATACAGACAGAGGGTTGTGCAGTACCCTGTTAATTAAAACATTAGCAAACTGAATACAACAATGTGTGTGTGTGTGTGTGTGTGTATAAAATAATCCAGTCGGATTTATGCCAAGAATGCCAGTATGATTAAATGTTAGAAAAATCTATTCATGAAATTCACCTTATTAATATATTAAAGGAGAAATATCATATGAGCATATAAGTAACTCAAATGATGTTAGCAAAGCATTTGATAAAATTTAAGAACTTTGCTTTAATTTTTAAAAAATGGTTTCAGCAAACTTGTGGACACCTCTTGATACAACATACATAGCACATCTAGTTAAAAGGTCCAGCACAGATCATAAGGAATGGTGAGAGTTTAGCAGCGTTCTACCTAAACTCAGGACAAAGAAAAAATTGTACCAACTCAGCATTATATAGAAGGTTCTGATCAACGTGGGCAGGGAAGGACAGGTACAAAGAACTGGGAAAAAAAAAAAAAAAAAAAGGCTATTAGCTGCATAGACAACATTGTAAATAAAAGACAATACTAAAAATTGTTAAGCTACCAAAAATGTTTACATTTATTGCTGGATATAAGACCAATATATTAAAGTTATTATCATTCCTATAAAAAATTAGGAATTACAATAATTATTTTGAGACAGAGTCTCACTCTGTTGCCATGGTAGAGTGCAGTGGTGTCATCATAGCTCACAGCAACCTCAAATTCTTGGGGTCAAGTGATCCTCTTGCCTCAGTCTCCTGAGCAGCTGGCACTATAGGCACCCACCGCCACGCTTAGCTAGTTTTTCTATTTTTAGTAGAGATAAGATCTCGCTCTTGCTCAGGATAGTGTCAAACTCTTGCACTCAAGCAATCCACCTGCCTCACCCTCCCAGAGCACTAGGATTACAGGCATGAGCCACCGTGCCCAACCCCTATAATGAAATTTAAAATTTCATTTTTAGAGTAGCACAAATTATAAGTTATAACAATAAGTGCAACATAGTAAATGAAATAAGGCAAGATTTATAAAGGAAATGATAAAATCATATGTAAGTAAATAATTCTAAACATAGAGATCATTATACCATGCCACTGAATTTTAAAACTCAATATTGTAAATAAAGCAATAGCTTCTAAATTTGTATGTAAATACACATTTCTAATGAAATTCGTAACATGGCATTCATGAAAATTGATAATAACATGATAATTTATAGTTAAAATTCACATAGAATAATGAAGACCCAAAATTAGTCAAGACAATTGTGAAGAATAAGGATAGGTGATTTTCCCTGTCATTTACTTGAAATTATTATCGAGTCACAGTAACTAAGAGTAGGGCATGAGTATAAGAAAAGACACACTGACCTACCTGACTAAGTAAAAACTCCAAGATGGACCCACCAATATACAGTATACAGTACACTGTATGCCAATATGCAGTAGCAATAGAAAATTAGATAATAAGGATTTAACGAATGATATTGCAGCAACCATCCATCTAAATTGAAAAAAAGAATAAGTAGAATCCCTACCTCACACCATATAGAAGCATAAATTTTGTATGGATTAAAATTCTAATGACAAGAAGCAAAATTGTAAAACTTTCAAGAGAAAAATATCTTTACAGTCTGAGAGAAGATTTTTCTTAAGCAAAAGATTAATTGAACAAAACATGTAAGAAAATATTGACAAACTTATTAAATTAAAATAAAAGTCTTTTGTCTGACAAAAGACAACATAAGCAAAAAGAAATAAGATGCTACAGATGTGTAGAAGTTATTTCTAACTCATTTAATAGGGAGAAAAACAAATCCAGATTATGCAATGCATTTTTATAAATCAGTAAATAAAAGGCAAATAAAAAGGAAAAAAGCAAAGGCTATACTCAGAAATTCCTGGAAGAGAAAGACAGAATAGCTTAAAAACATATGAAAAGACAATCAATTCTTCAAGCAATTAGAGAAATGTGAGAGAAACCACAATGAAATATTACTTTACAGCTATCAGATTTACACAAATTAGAAAAGTCTGGCAACAGCAAGCGTTAGTGTGTTGTACTTTTAACACAAACCAAAATGAGAAAAGTCTTCTTTTCCAGAGACCTAGAAAATTTACAAAAATATGATTACGTAATTAGGCCTTGATGAAAACCTCAAAACATTCCAAAGAGGAAAAGTCTCTTAAAGCCTCTTCTCTGACCACAGGAGAGGAAAACCAGAAATTTGCTTCTAGAACATGAACTAAGAAAACGGCCTCTTGAAAATGTGACCTAAATAGGAAAGGCAAAAATGTAAACTCTTTTAGGAGAAAACACAGGAGAACATAAAATATACAAAATCTCTCCAAAGTAATAATTAGTTTGAGTGAAAAATCAAAACTACAAATTCAGAACATTTGAAAATCCTCCTAGCAAAAATAACATTATAAAACTTGCAAAAATAATGAAAAATGATAAACTTCAAATTTCTATGTTTCTATGATGTCCCATAGGTCTTTCTGTATATAACAGTGGTTCTCAACCTTCCTAATGCCTCCTAATGCCGCAACCTTTTGATACTGTTCCTCATGTTGTGGTGACCCCCTACCATAAAATTATTTTTGTTGCTACTTCATAACTGTAATTTTGCTACTGTTATAAATCATAATGTAAATATCTGATATGCAGGATGTATTTTCTTTGTTACAAAGGAGTCCCGACCCACAGGTTGAGAACCGCTGATATACAGCTAAAAACTTCAGTAAACAAAAATGAATTATTCATACGAATACCTGTATACATATGCACACATACTTGCACTTGCACACATATGCACTTTGCATTTATCATGCATGCACCTAATGTATACTATAGGTATGCATAAACATATACGTGTGCACACAAGATAGTCTCTGTTATATATAGATACTTAGCATAGAGAAAAACTGAGGTACATAACAAAGACTAGCACGATGATCCCTATTAGTATAATAGAAATATTGCCAGTACCATGAAATTTATTTTTATTGTATACTTCCCTAATTTAAATATATATATATTTATATATAAATAAATAAAGCTATCTAAGTGCAACATAGTGAATGCAATAAGGCAAGATTTATACAGGAAATGAAAAAATCATATGTAAGTAAATAATTCTAAACATAGAGATCAATACACCATGCCACTGAATTTTAAAACTCAATATTATAAATAAAGCAATAGCTTCTAAATTTGTGTGTAAATACTCATTTCCAATAAAATTCATAACAGGGCTTTTCATAACAATTGATAATTAAAATTCACATAGAAGACTATTTTATATATATATATATTATATATAATACAAGCAAGAATAAATTTTAAAACATCCTTGAATTTTTTTGAAAAAATAACATATGTCTAGATTTAGGGTGTTTTCTTTCTTTTTTCTTTTTTCTTTTAGCATTTGCCAAATAGAACTTTTCTAACATTTCTTTACCATTCTAAGTTTTCTTCCACTGTATCTTTTTAAAATGTGTTTATTGGATTATTTTAAAATATTAAGAGAATACAAATGTTTTGTTCCATAGATAGACTTCATAATGCTTAAGTCAGGACTGTAAACATGCCCTTCTCTCAAAAAGTGTTCTTTGTACCTATTAGGTAGGATTTTGACCTTTCACCTCTCCCTACTCTTCCCTTCTTGATGTCTAATTTTTACTTTTCTCTATGCCCATGTGTGCCCATTAATTAGTTCCAAATTATTAGAGAATACATGTGATGTTAGTCTTTTCATTCTTTTTTTTTTTTTTTTTTTTTTTTTTTGAGACAGAGTCTCAGTCTGTTTCCCCAGGCTAGAGTGCCATGGCATCAGCATAGCTCATAGCAACCTCAAATTTTGGTTTCAAGTGATCCTCCTGCCTCAGGCTCCCAAGTAGCTGGGACTATAGGCGCCTGCCACAATGCCTGGCTAATTTTTTTCCTGTTTTTTAGCAGAGATGAGATGTCACTTTGCTTAGTCTGGTCTTAAACTTCTGAGCGCAAGGGATTCTCTTGCCGAGTGCTAGGATAACAGGTATGAACCACTCCACCCAGCCTATTTTTCCACTCTTGAGATACTTCACTTAGGAAAATGGTTTCTGGCTCCACCCAATACAGCTAACTCTGCCTCCCCATGCCAACAAACCTGGCCTCTATCTTGGCCAGGCTAGGTTGGCTACAGAGCTGCACGTTGAGTGAAGGATATGATCAGAAATGGAGAAAAAAAGAAAGAAAACACAGGTCCTATTGGCAAGGGAAGCATTGCTCAGTATCCAGAATGTAAAACTTTTCTTCCACGGTTTGGCTTGGCTTTACTACAAAAAAAAAAAAAAAAAGCTGATCTTGGCTTAACCTGTGTCTATTCCTACCTTCACCTGGCCAGGCTGCGCTCTGTCCTCATTCTGTTCTTAGCAGCAGATAATACAGGTAGACATGCCCAAACAGTTGCTTGTCAACATGCCCATTTCAGTTTCTCAAGACTTAACCCAAACACCAACACCTCCCACAAAGCAGCGCTGTTGGCTGCCCGTGACCACACTCTGCCTGCGATAATTGGAATGGAATCTGAACTCGCCCTGGAATGTGTGGGACGTGCAGAAAGAGCCCAGCAGCATGGTCCTCCAGCCCTATGTCCTGCCCTAGCGGAAAAGCACATGGGGTGGAAATACGCATCCCTCTGCACTAAAGATCTCAGGATGCCGCCCATACAGCATTTCTGACATACATGAGCATCCTGGCCCTTTCCCAAAAGCAGCAGTTCTCTCACTGTGTGCTCCCCAGACTTACAACATCAGCCTTGACTCAGAAACCATTAGGAATGCAAAATCTCAGGTTCTAACTCCAGGCTCACTGCCTGAGAAATGCTGAGGATGGGTCCCATCAATTTGTATAGTTTGACAAGCCCTTCGGGTGATTATGATGCAAACTGGAGTCTGAAAACCAGTGGTACTACCCAAGGTAAACTGTCCTTGGGTTCACTCCAGTACTAATCCTAAATCAGAGAAGCATTTATGCCATGGAGGAAAGTCACTTCCATTACAACCCCTCCCCCAAAAAAATTCCAAACCAAAGTCCTTTATTGGCAACCATCAGCACTGGGTGCAATTCAATCAACACAATCCATGCAGGAGGTAATAGACATACCTCTCAAGAGGCAGCAAAGAAGTGACGGGTAGAGACTCTGGGAAACAGGTCACCTGCATTTGAATCTTAGCACTGCCACCCTCATACATGACCTTGAGAAGTTACTTAAAACTTCCAAAGCTGTTTCTGCATCTGTGTAATGGGTAAGTGTATAGTAACAATGTCTTCTTAGTATTCTTAGTAAGGCAGTGAGTCTCAATGTGTCATGCCCAAAACAGTATCATCAGCTTTTAGAAATACAGATTACACCAGCCCCACCAGACCTACTGCATTGATTATCTGTTGATGCATAACAAATATCCCAAATCTTAGCAGCTAAAAGCAACAGTTATTTTCTCATAGTTTCTACATTCAGAAATCTGGATGCCACTCAGCTGGGTGCCTCTGGCACCAGGTCTCCCATAAGGTTGCAATCAAGTGGTCAGCTAGGACCATGGGCTCAGGCGAAGACTCACTTAGGAGAGACTTTATTTCCAAGTTCATTCACATGGCCCTGGAACACATCAGTTCCTTGCTACATGGGCCTCTCCACAGGGCTGCCTCATGGCATAGTAACTACCTCCTCTGCAGCAAACGATCGAGCAGAGAAAGTGCATCCAAGACAGCAGTGCTTTATATGTGTATTTTGGAAGTGACATCCCATTTCTTCTACCATATTTTATTCTTTATTAAGTCAATAAGACTACGTTTGCACTTGAGGGCTTATCCAAGGGCATAATTCTTCTGCAGGAGGACCATTTTAAAGGTTGTTCCCACATTAACTGGATTAGAAAACGGAGGTGGGCACCAGACACCTGCTGTCTGACAACTCTTCAGGTGATTTATATACTCATTGCTTAAGGATCCTATGAAATGATACAGGCAAAGCACCCCACCCCGTGTCTTGGAACACGAGTACCCCAAGATTAGCTATGGCTGTGGTGACAGATGGGAACATACGGCCATGGTACTAAAGCTTTCTGCCTACATCCAAATATAAGGTGTCAGACAGACTACTGGTTCTCAAACTTACCTGAATCTTAGCATCACTGTGGAGCTTTTAAAGATCATGATGTACAATCTACAACCTAGGCAATTAAATCAGAATCTCTAGGGAGGAGACCTCAGCATCAATATTCTTTAAAGCTCTCTAAGATTGAGGATCACTGAAACAGGCTCAGGTAAACTGTTAGCCAACCTTCTTACAGCCATAGTGTTGGCAAAAGAATCATTGATTTGTGGCTCAACATCAAAAGAATCAGACATACAAGAAAAAGCAAATATAAGACAAGCCTCTGACATGCACACCTCGATAAGCGACTTAGCGCCCTTCCTGCCCCCTTGTCCTCAGCTTATTTACTCTGACCTCTGGCAAGGAACTTTGATGTCCTGCCAACTGAGTCAGGAGAGAGGGAAGGTTCATGTGTGCCTGCATTTGTACCACGGCTCATGACTCAGATGCTGGGTTGGTGCCCCTTATAAATCGTAATGCTGGAAAGGAGTTCCCTGTGTGTTCTCTCCACCCTTGGAGGAAACTCACGCAGTGACTTAGTCTCACCTGAGGCAGCTGGCAATAAAGCTGCCAGGCAAGAGGGGCAGGGCCATGTGCCAGTGCAGAACCCAGGGCGATAGGCCCATTCTTGCCATGAACTCAGCTCAGCTAATCTGCCTTTCTCCCGCCTGACAAGCAAAGTCCTCAGCTGCCCACCTTGGCCAAAATACACCTTGACACTGTGCAAGCTTAAGTAAGGGTAAATCTCTGCCCCACCAGCAAGCGGGGCCTGGAAGGAATCAGTGCAAACGCTGACTCTCCCCCAGACACCTCCCCAGCCTTCCCCAAGGATTACGTTGGGGAAATTAGAGCTCTGGTGGTTCTGGTTAATGTCATGATCCAGCTGTGCTGACCAGAGGATTGTCAGATGCTCAGATGCTGCCCTGGAATATTCTTCTTGGAAGCTCCCACCAAGGGCTAATTTGGTCAAAACTGTACCTTTCACAGGACTGTTCATAGAGAAGCAAAGAGGATGCAGGAGGGGGAACTTTTTCTAATTTAAAAAGAAAAAAAAGAAAAGAAACCTCCATTCCCACAGCCCTCGTAGTCAGCTCAACCTTCCATGATTTGCCAAGGCACCCAAAAACCAAAAGCCACAGCTGGCAGCCTTGGAGTGAGGTGGGGAGGAGGAGGGGACAGCGTAGGGCCATGGACGTCACAGGGGACAGCAGCAGCTCCAGCTCCAGAGTCCTGGGTCCTCCTCCTGGCTGTGTCACCTCAACAAGTCTCTCTGTGCTTCTATTTCCCAACCTCTGACGGTGGACTTTTAATTAAGAGCATCACTCAAAAGTTAAATAAAATGGTAGATGTGAAAGGACTTGGCAGGAGGTGTTTGGCACCAAGTGAGTTTCCTTTCTATGACAAAAAAAGAAAAGGAGAAGGTGGAAAAGGAGAAGGAGGAGGAGGAAGAAGAGGATGTGCAAAAGAAGATGATTTTAAGGAGCAGCCGTGGAAAGACCATGTGGACCCCATGAGGTCAAGACGCTGCCAGCTGCACTTTGTACAGAAGGTCACACTCACAGTACACAGCCATTCCTGTGCTCGTCCATCTCCAAAGCAAGCATCCCTAAAAGATCTTCAGGCAGCCACAGCTAACAACCACAGAGGACAGGAGAGAGAAAGCTGATAAATGGCTAGGCTAGGTTCATAATTTATTTAACAGTAAAGGAAACCTCCACCATTCAGGGAATATCTACTTATCATCCATATAACTCTCAAAACTTGGTCCAAATCTTTAAGTCTGACTCTGATCTCAAGTCTGAGTCTTTACCCAAATGCTGGCAGAAGTGCACAGCAATCACAGCATCCAGACCAGAGAGGTCACAAGCAATCTGTGAGGTATCTGCTCGGTGCTGTGTCCCCTGGTGGGACTGATTTTCCACCATTGGGGGGGCATTTTGTGGGTTTCTCTGTTGACTACAGCCTCTGTCAAGGAAACAACTCTGTGCACACATTCCCAGGCCAGGTCCATGGTTGCTTTCATGAAAATAACGTGAACGGCAGAGTCACAGCCTAGATGAAAGAGTTTTCATTTGCTCTTTCTCTCCTGATGAACTCTGCAAACAAAAGAGCTGAGACTGGTAGTTCCAGCTTCAACTCCCAAGACCCCAAAATAAAAGGTCTTTTCCAACTTGACATCGGTTGCAATTTCCCACATCAAAAATGCATCAGCAAACATGTAGAATTCAAAATAAAATTGGGCTGGATATGCAAACATTTGCAAATGATTCCTTATTTATTACAACCCCTTATTTAGATAGGAAAGAAAAAAAAAAATAATAACTCTTCCATGACAAACGTTTGTCTCCTGGCTGGAGGTGAGCATCTAGGAAACACTCCCTTCCCTCTGCCTGATGAAACCAGAGTCAAGGCCTTGGCAGCTTATAATGAACTGTAGGAAAGAACACCATGGCCTACTTTTCAGGAAACCTTCTGCCAAATCCAAAATGGGGGGACGGGGGAGGGAGGAAGGAAAAAAGAAGCTTTGATTGTGGAAATTACGACCTGATGACATTCTTCTTCTCTTTCCTTATAATCTATATAACTGTAGACATGACCTTAATTATAGATGGGTAGGTGGGAGCAAGCCAAGAAGAGGGCTTTGGCTAGAATTGGTGACAGTGGAATTGCTGGGTTTGGTGCACCCAGCGTCTGCCCCATGCTCCGGCTGCTCTGTGGCTCCTCTCTCAAGGCTAGCAGACCCTCCTTTAATCCGAAGTGGACAGCAGGATTCCGTGCCCTGACCATACCCTCCTCTGACCTAAATTAAATTAAATTCATAATCACAGGTCATAGACTCTGAGAAAATTATTGGTTCTGTCCAACTGGAAAGTTACTTGCGATAAAGCCACTTGGTTCTTATCTAAACCACTGGGAGGTCCAATTCTCACATTTCATCCTAAAAAAGTATATAAAGCATTGTGAAAAGAAGGTGCTACAGGATCATTATTGAGTATTTCATCCTATCAAATACCACAATCACCTTCTTGTATGTTTTCTCTCATTAAATTCAGGTAATAATTATATGGGATTGGGATTCTTACCCCTATTTTAATGATAAAGAAACTGAGAGTCATAGGCGAAGTGATTTCTCCAAGGCTACAAGTCTGTAAAGGGAAAGAACCAGGATTGGGAACTTGGACTATTCTATTTTCTAGCCTCTGGCCTCAGTCCTGTTTTCCCCACTAGTTAACAATTTGAAATCACTTCTCTGCCTACAGCCCACAATGGTTCCTCGTGCCCAGAAGATAGAATTCAAAGTAGGGTTGTACATCCAGGAGGACTGGGGTGCTGAGCTGGGGGTACGGCAAGGGACATCCTCACAGGGAACAAGGCGGTGGTCTTGTGAATACCACGTTAGATCTGGGACCTACACACACACAGGTGTCCAAGGAGGAAAGTATGGTGCCTGCTGATGAGTTGTTATCCATTAACCATGAATTGAATAATGAGGGAAAGAAAGGAAAGGAAAGGAAAGGAAAGGAAAGGAAAGGAAAGGAAAGGAAAGGAAAGGAAAGGAAAGGAAAGGAAAGGAAAGGAAAGGAAAGGAAAGAAGGAAGGAAGGAAGGAAGGAAGGAAGGAAGGAAGGAAGGAAGGAAAAAGGAAAGAGGGAGGGATTTCTGAGTATGTAGGAATTCTTTTCCATCCTGGGGTTTGGTTTCCAGCATGTCCCTGTTAAATGAAACCAATATACCTTCTGTATTAATTGAATAAAGACTTTGAAGAATGAGGAAAATACCTTCCTTTACACACACACACACACACACACACACACACACACATTACATACACAAGCTGGCTAAAATCATAGTAAGTTATGTGGGGTTTGATGGTGGAGAAAGAGTTTTTAATGCCCTTCATTTAGGTGCCTTTGTGTTTAGGACCATGAAAAAGTGAATGACCACATAGTAAAGATATTTTATTCTATCTGAAATCATCTTCAATGTGCAGCTGACCCACCCCCAGGTTATATTATATTGTTCCAAAGAGGCAAGAGCCACACCGATTTCTGCACCTACCCTTGTCAGACTCTTCCTTTATGTCATCACCCTTCAATGTCCCAAACATCTTCCTACTTCTTACACATAGGATATGGGAAAAGAAAGAAAGTGAATAACCAAACTAGGATTTGAACCCATCAGCCTGACTCAAGCACTTGACTGTGACCCTGAGTGCCAAGAGCACCGTGGGAGTTGATGCTTTGGAGATTGGCAACAAATGCTCATCGAGATTGAAACCACGGGTTAGGACCAGAGAGGTTAGAATAGGAGATTCCTGAGAATTACCAAGTGTAGTTACACCCTTTCTCTCATTCCAGGTTACCCCTTCTCTGAGCAGTGTTCAGTGGGACAGCAGGTAAAACACAATATGGTTCTTCAAGGATGGTCCCTTTGCTGTGAAGAAACTGTGGGACAGCAGGGCACAAGGGAGGGTGTGCTGAGGCCAGGGCATGAAAGTACACAGGGACTTCAGAAAACATCAGTTAGATTGTTACCAGCCACTGTTAACCTCAACAACCATTTCATGCAGGGCACTGCTGGTCAGGGCCTTACAAGGCCGGATGAGGCAACATGCTGACCTTGGGAGATGGTTTGTTCACTTCCAAGAGCTACTGTCATAGATAAGGCAGGGGTCTGGACTCCATGGTACCAGTCAAGGACCCAGGGAATTCTGTGTACCCAGTGACATGTTGACTAACTATAAATGTACTCTAGAATAAAAATGCTTTGAAGAGATAACCACTTTAAGATAGAAAGATATTGCATAACTTTGGAACCTATGAAGGGATGTCTGTTTGAAGTGTACTATGATGAGTAATAACATTGCTGATGTTTTCTTTTACTGTGAGAATAAAAAGTAACAAAGGGTTAGAGGGAGCAAAGCAGTTCTTTGGGGAGATATCCTTGCTACTCTCCAGAATTGCTGGCTTTTCTATAAATAAAAGTGAAAACAGTTGATCTCTCATCCGCTTCTTCATTGATTAACTCAAGTAATAGGCAGACAGACTCTTTGGTCTGGCAACAAAATGAACAGGTAAACAAACAAATGATGCCCCTGGAAGGAGACCCATTTGTGAAGGAGTGCCTGTGGGAAAGCTCTGTATGTTTGAATCACATTTTTAACCAAGAAGCTTTCTCCAACTATCCTTAATATCTGCAAACACCTTAAGTCTTGCTATGATCCAGGCTTTGTGTTAGATACTTGGTATGGGGAGATGTCCTCATGTGCATATACACGCACTCAATAACAAAAGCCATAATTCCTATAGGAGTTGTATTTTTTTAATATGTATTTAGGGAACATATTGGCATCACAGCACTGGGATACCTAAATAAGGGTGGACAGGCAATAATCTGTCACCTCTCCCAGAGGACAACCAGCTAATGAATGCACTCCTGGAAAGCTCCCCATGAACAGAGGGAACAAAATTAGAGAAGATGGGCCCTTGGGGTCAAGACTTAAGAGAGCTACAGGAAGGTGTGGGACATCAGATAAGAGCCCCTTTATCCCAGAAGTGATCCAAAGATAGGGCCAAGACTATCTCTAGGTTCTAAGTGAGAGAAAATTCCGAAGGGGGAGAGGGGGTTAGGAATATTTAAGGAAGAGGATCAGGAACTATACCCATAAACAGTGGATACAAATTCAGAGAAATCCCCAAATCTTTGCCATTTTTCTACTTTTTCTTCTTCCTTGTTTCTATAGTAGACAACAACAAACACCTCGCACATTTGCCAAAGTATGTTCTATGAAATGTAAGTTGTATAGGGCATTTATTCATTCATTCTTCCACGCATCCATTCATTCATTCATTCTTCCATGCATCCATCCATCCATCCATCCATCATTTATTCATCATTCAGTGACTTTTCACTAAGCTCCTACTATGAGGCTGCCCTACATTAGGCACTGTGCTAGGCTGTCGTCAAAATAGTTAAGTCCCTACTCTCCTATAGTGTATGTTCTAATGAGCAGCCCAGACAATAACAGACATACAAACACGTGCCATCAGGCAGGACTATATGTTTTGATAAAACATGAAGAGACAGAGTAACAAAGTTATTCTTTCAATAAAAGGATCAGGAATGGCTCTTTTTGAGAAGGTAGCACTGAGCAGACACCTGCATTAGGTGAAAGACCATGCCAAGTAATTTCTAGAGGGAGTATGTTTAGGAAAAGCAGATAGGAAGTAAGAAAGCCTTCCATGAAAACGCACATGGCCTGTTGGAAGATCAGCAACAGAAGGAAATGAGTGAAGTAGTAGGAAGTGAGGTAGCCAATTAGGGCTGGGGAGGGAAAGAGTAATAGGAGGCAGGCAGATCAAGAAAAGGAATTTCAATATGATTTTTAAGTGTGATAGGAAACCATTATAAAGAACTGAGACCAGGGAAGTGATGCAAACAGATAACCCTGCCCCTATTTGGAATGTCACTAAAACCCAAACACTGTAGCTAAGGAGTGATTGGCGCCTGGCACAATCACCGCCACATTGCAGATCCTGCCCCTCTGTTAACCCCACCTGAAATCTCATTAGTGATTTTTGCCAGGGGGATTTCCCATTTTGACTCAAACTATGCCATCTTCTGAAATCACAACCCGCTTTATCCAAGTAATTGCTTCATCATATCTCCCCATTCCACACTGGAGCAGAAGGACTTGGTTAGATGAACGTGTGTTCCTAGTACTTTCTGTTGCAGCAGATTCAGTTCACCAGTCCTGCTTGTCAAGTTCATTGCTCACTTCTGACTGTCCCCCAGTGGGTTTGTTCCCCTCCCTCCAGCTTTACTCCAATCACATGTCCGCAGTATCCTCCTGTGAGGGAGGCTCAGTGTGCTGATCAGGACCGAGGACACAGTGCTGGGAGTCACCCCCTGAGACCCCTGTCACCCCCCCCCCCACCTCCCAGGTGACATCAGCCTGTGTTATCATTGACAGTTCCAAGAAAACCAAAAACATGACCGTGCCTGACATAGCACATAATAAGCACTCAGTAAGTGTTAACTACAATGGTTATTATTATTCCTGCTATTTGTCTTCTAATCCATATTTGCCCATCTTGTTCAAAGAGGTTTTTTGTGACATTAGACAGGTGTCTAGCTGATCACCCAGATCCGAGCAACAAGCTCATTTCCTTGGTGTGTCTGAGGACATCACAGAGCAAAAGGAAGAATAAGAATGACCTGATAGGACTTCCCCTAGCCCAGGGTTTTCAACCTTTTTTATCCCATGGCACCCTTGAACTTATAGTGAAACTTCCATGGCACATTTAAATTATGTTGATCAAAAAAATAAAGAGTTTAAAAAAAGAATATACTTACTGTGCTTTGAACTTCTTTGGAAAATAATTTAATTAATGATCTTTAAAAATTTTTGTGGCACACCTAAGATCCTCTCATGGCACATTGGATGAAAATCACTGTAATCTCAGCAAACACCTGCTGAGTGCCTGTGATCATTCTTTCTCCATATGTCCACAAACAAACTACTGTAATAATAAATTCCAGAATCTCCTCTGGGGTCATCGCTTAGTGGTTCTGTTGAAATTTGGAAATATTTGTGCCCCATCTTCTACCACTCACACCTCTCCTTCATCTTCTCTGTCAGAACCTGAGGAGCCTGTGAGAAGTGAGTCTTCCATCTGTTCTCCTTCCTTGTGAGAGGTCTATACCACCTCTCCCTCGCTCAAGGCCCTTTTATATATTTGAGGCTCAAGGCTCTTTCATATATTTGAGGCTCAAATTCTCTCTCTCCAGTCCCCTCCTCCTTATCATAAAACGAGTCTAGCCCTTCCTAAATCCTCTGCCTCTTCTGCAGACAACTTTTGGAAGCTCATTTGTTTTTCCTTCCTTGACATGTGGAAGGAAAGCACTACCCTACCTGACACGGTCTCCTTGATCCCTGCCACCTCCTCTATTTCATTCGTGATCCTAAGCCTTTCTTTCCATAGCTCTGGTGCCTCCCGTGCCCTGGT
Organism: Loris lydekkerianus; assembly: GCA_963574355.1. NCBI lineage: Eukaryota > Metazoa > Chordata > Mammalia > Primates > Lorisidae > Loris > Loris lydekkerianus. The sequence goes on along the minus strand of CAUYPK010028542.1, from coordinate 10,112 downwards.
GTTCCTCACAGAGCTCCCTGGCTCACCACGGGGGTTTCTCTGGTTTACCCCTCTGAGATCGTCACCACTGGAAAAATTTGCACAGACCAAACTGCACTTTAGGAAGACTTCCAGCCAGTGTCACCCTGCTTTTTGAAGCCCTCCCCTACAAATTTAAGATGACTTTTTTCCTCCCTATTGTTTGAAGTCTGCCTTCTCGTCCTCTAACTACACCCAGTTTTTAACTTCTCACTTTGTCACCTCTCCCAAGGTCTCTGTCACTTCTACTTAGTCAACAGATACCTTTTTGTTGGTGAGATTCTGGCAGGGCAAGTCAGTGACCCAGATCACTCCCTCCACCCCCTGGAAGATTTCGTTTTCAGATGGGAAAGTCATGAAATTGTCAGACGCTCTGCTTTTAATTCAAAAAGACTTCCAGAAGGTAGCCAGACAGCCAAAGTCCCCATCATCGCTGTTACTTTTCTTGCTGGGACAGTTTTTGACCTGTCCCTGAAATGCATTTTCCATTTGCTGCATTTGCATTTGCTAGATGGCCGTTAGTAGACAGCGCGTAGATTTTGCAAATACATTAAGGTCATTTCTCTACGCGAAAGCATGGACAGATCCAGGTCAGGTCTGCACTAGCAAAGCCAAGTTTGCAGCAATGAAATGAAGCAAGGTGATTTGACATGAAAAATACAGGGGAATCGAGGTAAAGCATGAATTTGTCTCAGTTTTCCTCTCCATTTTCTATAAGACACTTCTTAATGTGTTTGGTCCACTGTGAATTCACTTTGCTTCCAAAGAAGATAGGTCCAAAATGTACTCAGTTTAATCATCTGTAAAATGGGAGTAAGTTCATCCTTACCCACTTCACAGTAACATTCTGCCCAAAGAAGATAAAATAGTGGGAAAGCTTTTGGGAGAACTACAAAGTGCTCAAGAAATGTTATAGCAAGTTTTCCCCCAAGTGCTAAGATTGGCTTCCTGAAAACTCTTCTGTGGTCAGAGAATTTATGACAGAAGAACTAAGTGCCTTGTGAGGCAAATAAGATTTTAAAAAGTAATAACATTATTAAACCTATTGAAGGTCTTATGACTATACTTTATGTTTCCAAAAATGAAACATTCAAAGCAATACATAAAATAGACAATCAATTTTGTTTTTCATGTGTTACATTATGTTTACTGGACATTGAACAATTCATGTGCATTTATCTTTGATGCTAAAATGGCTTTGGAGATAACAGCACTTACCCAACTAAGATCATCCCTAACGTACCTTAATTAAAACACACAGCTGCAGGAGCAGGCTGCCATAATAATCTCTGTTTACAGATAAAAACCATATTGATATTAAGGAAGTTGAGGAAATCTCATAGCTGATAAAGGCGGGAGCAGAAATGCACAACATAAGGTTGGAAGAAAGGGAGGTAAGTTGTGATCAGAAAGAGAATAGACATCCCTGGGCCCATCTTATCCACATCTGAACTCTAATTCCTGTCTTTACACAAGGTCGTTTTTCAGTTTTCAAAGTGCACACCTGGGTTTGTGGCCACAGCAAGCTGATTGACCACCGAGGGCAGCTTGAATGGCAACTGGCCCCAATTCAGACCCTCACTCCCATTCCCTTGCCTAAGACAAGCAAGAGCTGGGATTTATACCAGATCATATTTCAGGAGCTGGGACTGGAGGAAAGCTTGGGATGAAATAGGTTGGGGAGTTCAAAGGTAAGAGATTTGATTTCATAAAAAGAGTTCTGCTACTAAAAGTTTGAAAACAACTAATGAAGTGTTCATATAAACAAATTCAGGTAGAAAGTCACATCTTTACCCAGAGCACATTCAAGGGTAGAATCAATCACTGAACCACTGGGATCTCAGGGTTCTCTCATTCAGAGTATCCTAAACTTTGACCATTCATTTTCTAACTTTGCGTGTTACCTTATCAGTATACTTGCTGTATTACTTAATTTTCTCTAAATCAACTTAACATTTTTTTAAAAATTAAAATACCCACATTTGTTCTTTACTCAATGACCTATAAAAACAACCTATAAAAACTCGGCTTCCATATACTACCTTTTTCTCATATACATATTTCAAATAAATATATAATGACTATCTAATTTTTAAAAGACATACTCTGTATGCTACCTGTAATCATCTTGTGAGGCACATGATGGGAAATGCTGACATAACCTATTAGTTCCCTAATACCAACCCGTAGATTGCCAGGTTAATTGCTGGAAGAGTGTGCAAAGAGCTGTTTTTAAAACAGAATAGCTGACCCCCCACCAAGAAAATATGATTTAGCAGATATTTAATAGAGCCAGATAATCTTTTCTTGCTTTGTATTTGCTTTTCTGTTTTTCAGAAAAATCTTCTGCTCATTCTGGTGCATACCTGTTTAGGACACAAGTGTTTAGTCTAGTTCTGTCTTAAAGGATTGTTTTGAGGATTTAGTTAGATAAAACAAGCCACATGCTTAGAAAGAATCTATTTCAGAGGACATTCTCCATAGTTATTATTTCTATTACTTGGCTTTTACTAGTCTATTATGAAACTTTTTTTACTTACCTAAGTTCTAAAACTAAACTAATTTCAGAATTAGATTGAAGATAAGTGGGTCACAGGAAGCCAGGGCACCAAGAAGGGCTTTGGCCCCACTGTGCTAAAAGACACACAATAGCCTGCTCCAACCCTCTCTAGGTCAGAGCTAATCTCTAGGGCAAGTCTCAAGGGCAACCATTGACAAATCCTTACTGACTCCTCCTGCCTGCCCTGTCAATCTGGGTACACATCAACCTCTGAGACACCAGGAGGCTACAAGGCCTTAGCCATTGACCTGGTGGAAGCCACACAGTCTGCGTCCCAAGCATTTCTCATCCTACTCACCTAGCCCCCCCATCCCCGTAATCATATGTGAATGTTCATGGACCTTTCTATCTTGGTGGACACTATCCCTTGGGTCTGAGTAGACCACTTCCAGAGAGAACAAGATAACTTCCCTGCCATAATCCCTTCTCAGCATTATTCTCAAAGTGGGGCAACAAAGCACTAGAGCAGATGATCAGAATAGCAAAATGTGCTAAATTCATATCAACTGAAGAATAACAGCAGACACTGATGATGTTTGGCTCAGAGAAGAGGAGGTAGGAACATCAGTGTGCATTTATTCCTAGAGGGGAATCGAATGAGCAAAGTCCATCAAGTGAGAAAAAGCTTAGCACTGTCAAGAAACATAATGAAAAAGCCTCGAGAATGACAGCACCATGACAAAGGCAGGGGTGCCCCTTCAGGATGAGGTCAAATGGTGCAGAACATCAGAAAGGAATCTGCATTTTAATCTGTGTGTAATGAGAAACCACAGAAAGATTTTCAGCAAGCTATAACATAATCCAGTTTGTTTAAAAAGGATCATGATCATGTCTACTGCATGGAAAACCTACTTAGGAGGTTGCCATAGTCATCTGGTATAATCACTATCATTGAGTACTTGAAGGTCATTGTGGAAGAAGAAATGGGTTTCTTCCACTGACACCCACAGGGCATAATCAGAAGTTTTAAGAAGGCAGATTCCAGCTCCACCTTATGGTGATCAGAAACAACACAAAATGAAATGAACTTCCTCCAGCTGGTAACAAGCACCCTACCATTGGGGGTTGTATCAGTTAGCTATAGGCGTATAACAAAACTTCTCTGCACTGAGTGGCCTAGAACAACAACCATTTATTATTTCTTATGAGTCTGGGTTCGCCGGGTTCATCTTGACTGTGCTCATATCATGTGTCTATCCTCAGTCTGCAGGTTTGCTGAAGGATGACCGTCTAATATGGTCCTGGTTGTGGGAACTCAGCTCTTCTTGGCACGGTCTCATATCCTGAAGGCAGCAAGCTAATGTAAGCTTATTGTTAAGGTGATCACAGAAAAGCAAGTAACAACGCCTGTGGGCCTTTTCCCACTTCTGCTTCCATCAAGTTTGTTAGCATCTTATTGGCCAAATTAAGTCACATGACCTACCTTACAGACAAAGTGGGAGGGAACTATAAAGTTAAAGTGCAAAGGGCACAGATATAGGGACGCCATTAATGGGGGCCATCAACACAATCAATCTACTATAGGGAAGTTGAAGGAGAAGCTGAATGGCCATACCTGAGAGAAGAGTTTATAGAGTAGACTGGAAGGGATGATCTGTGTAAGACCTTATCATACACTACAATTCTAGCTTGAAGGACAAATAGGGTGCCAAAGACGAGATGCCACATGGAGCCCAATGGTGATCTAGACTCTGTGTCCCATGATGATAAAAGAATCTTATTTTGGCCCACTGAAGGAAAGTCCACTCAAAGGACTCGGCCCACGTGCTCCCTGAGGAAGTGACAGCCCAAGTTCTAGCTATTTATTGTCTCTCCTAGAAAGTTGCTGCCACCATTTCTATGACAACATCATGGAGCTCAAGAAAGGCCTCATTGTGTTTGATTCACTGACAAGTGAGCTGCTGGATCATCTAGTAACTAGGATATTAACTAAGAAAAAAAAAAAACTGCCTAAGGAAACCACTCTGCTCCAGGTCTGAAGCTCATTTCTAAATAAAGATATTAACTCAGAAAGACAAGGGTAAGCATTCTGGCCAAACTGAAGCTGACTTACTGAAACCAAGAGAATTAAACACATATGCCCCTATTCACACATTCACATAACGCATTTAGAATTTAGATTTTAAAGGGCCAGGAATATTGAAAATATGAAATAAAACCAGCAATAACTGTAACTGCAAATAAAGTTTGCATCTTGCTAGCAAATGTGAGCTATAAAAATTCCAAGGTTTTGTGGTCTGGTGGAGGGCAAGAAAATTTCCTGAGCTTTACAGAGAAACACAGACACCCACAGAATCACACACAAAAAACGCACACAGAGGCACCTACAAAATACAATAGCATAGTGCAAATATATTCACACACAAACACATCAGCATGCATGCTTTCATACACAATAACTCATTCATCCATGCATTTTCACAGACCCAGATATCACCACTGTAAAAATACATAAATACGAGGTTGGACAATTAAGTTTGTAAACTCATCCTAGAAAAGGTGCTTTGAATGGTGGACAAGGTGTTGGCATCGGTGCATAGCTTCCCAAGGGGAATACTTTGAAGATGACCATAGTGATGTGCAGCAGTGAGGTATATAGTACTAGGATGAATTTGCAAATGTTATGATCCAACCTAGTACATAGGTATGGAAAAATACATTTGCAAATATGAATACAAAAGCCATTAAACACACACAGGCCCATGCACACAGACGGACAATCGTGAGTGTGCGCACACAGTCAAGATGCAAACACATCCCACTCATTAAGATACCATCAGGTGAACACAAACACCGAGAGAAGAGCACAAACGTCAAAGCACTCAAATGCATACAGACACAGATGCACATGCCTACACATGCTGACCCACCCAGGCTCTCTACAAGGTCACGGATGATCCAGTCCCACCTGCCTCTCCTACCTCAGTACCACTGTCCCCACTTCTGTCAGGCCTCCTTCTGTTCTGAGAACATTTTAAGTTCTCTCCTGTTCCAATGTCTTTGCACATTTTATTCCCCAGTTTTCCCATGGCTGACTCTCATCCTTCAGGCCTGGGGTTCAAAGTCACCGCTTCAGTGGCCACTTCCCAACCACTGTGTCTGTAGGTAGGTCTCTTGGTTCCTCCATCATGTACCTTGTTCAGGTCCTAATAGCACTTACTATAATTTTTAAATTATACAGATTTGTGTGATTGTTTATTGTTGTCTGTTTCTCCCATTACTGCAAAAGCCATGTCTGTTACAATTATCCTTTATATCCTGAATCTAGCATGGTTCCTGGCAAACAGTAGGCACTCAATAAACAGCTGTTGAATATACAAAATTCTTGGAAGGAGGCCAATACACGGCATGTTTTTAAGGCAGCTACCCTGGGGAAATTCCAGGAAATAGTACAAAGCACACCAGAATTATCCCACCCTAGGAGCAAATTATCACTCCTTAGGAGCAAATGATCTGGGGCTGTTTATGTACCAGTGGCTGAAAGTCATGGATTAAGCGTTCTTCCTAGAGCTTCTGGCCTGTGTGCAAACAAGCAGAGCAAATTTTTCATGTTCTGGGTCAGAGTGAGGGAACTCATAGACACAGAGATGGATATACTGGCAGTTGGAAGTCAGTGAGAGCACACTGGTGAGGATGTAGTTGGGATACCGGTTGTCTCCGCTGCCAACCTCCAAGGTGGATTATCTTAACTGATCACGACCAACAGAGAGAAAGTCTAGTGGGAAAACTATCCTTGCTGGTGACTGTGGATGAAAGTAAGAAGAAGGGAAAGTGATCCTTTAGCAAGCAATACCGCCCAAAGTAAACAGACTAGACCTGGGATCACTGGGGTGCCACAGAAGCTGGCAGTGTCCAGGCTAAGCAGACAAAGCCACTATGGCTGGTGTTTAGCTAGAGATGGTTCCTGGCAAGTCACGCCAAGAGAGGAGGGAGGAGAGATGCTGAAGACACAAGTCCCAGGCCCTTTTGCATTCAAGATTCTCCAGCTGCAGGATAGGAAGTCCTGTGCTTGGGGAAGTGCTCTGCAAGCAACTCTAAGCCTTTGAAATGTGTACATTTGCAAAGCAAGACTCATTTGGGAGTGGAAAATGAAGCATTCAGCTGGTCTTCTTGAGACACATGATGTACTGTAAAGTAAACCTCATGATGGGGAAGCAATCAGCTGTACCTGCTGCCCCTTTGTTCCCTATTTCCACTGCAACACCTGCCTCCAACACTGGTGCTGATGCCAAGTATAAAGTCAGAGTTTAAGAAAAAAAAATAGAAATCAGATCACATTCATTTTACAATGGGTGCCAGTCATCACTAGAGACATAGACTAGGTCACCTGCACAGACGGCCCTGGGTTTACAAGCTGAACTATTTAAAATGCCAGTGTCCTAATGAGATCTTATGTGGGGAAGGATGTTCATTTAAGAAATTCTCCACTGCCCATATTGACTTGCCTTGTGTAAGAACAAGACATTGACGTGTTACAATTGAACTCCCTTTAAAAAAAAAATAATAACTTACTCAATAAACTCATGAAATACAGTTTTGGACAAGGAGAGTCTTTCTGTTGAACCTCCTGTGAACAACAAAATAGGGGCATCATGGCTTAATGTCCCTGACCCCTATAACCAGTTTGCACCGCCAACCTGACACTTGGCTATGCTGATAAAGTGCTCACCAGTGAGTGCCCTAGACCAATGGGTCTCAACAGATGGTGCCAGCAGCATTCTCATGAGCATTACTTGGGAACATGAAGAAACGCAAAATTGGGAGGCTCATCCCAATCTACTAAGTCAGAAACTTTGGGAGTAGGTCCACACCGCCTGTGTCTTACCAAACCCCCCAGGTGACCATGCTCCATGCTAAAGTTGGAGAAAGACTGGTCTAGATTGGCAAGTAGAATTCCCCACGTTCCCACCTCCTCATCCTTCTCTCAAGCACCCAGATAATGCCACCACCTTGGGAGAACCAGGCAGTTAAACCATGTCAAATTTCCAAGGGTGTTGTCTTCAGAATTTTACACATGAGTCACATGAGCTTTTCTATAATGAAAAAACTGTTGACAAGTCTGTAAAAAGCCTGTCCCTTCCCAGGCACACTGTTGAAGGTCCCCTGGGTTATACATACTAGGCCAGGACCTGAGACTTATAAGGACAAGGAGATCTCTCCCCACAACTGCCTGAAGTTCTTTTATTTTAGTAGTGATTTTATTTTAAATGGACACTTAATATAAACTAACAAGCATGTAAAAATGTGCAAGATCATGCAAAAAAAATTACATAAACCCATGCAATTACTAACCAGATCTAGAAACAAACTACAGCCACCAATCCTGAAGCTGCTATTGTGTTCCCTCACAAGCTCTACATAATTATTAACAACCATTTTTACACATTCCACCACCATTTATTTTGCCCATTTTAAAATTTTATATGAATGAAATCTTTGTGTCTGGCTTATTTCACTCAGTAGTATGATCTATGGATTCATTTCATATAACAAGAATATAAGAGTTCCAAGTACATCTTTGCCCAACACTTTCTATATCGTATATTCTTACTTCAGTTTGCAGTTTACTAGTCACTAATGAGGTTAAACATCTTTTCATATGCTCATCGGTTATTTGGATATTCTTTTGTGAAGGACCTATTCAAGTTTTATGCCCATTTCCAATTGGATTGTCGATCTTTTTCTCACTGATTTGTAGACACACTCTCTAAATATTATGAATGAGATCACCTTGTCAAATAAATATTTTAAATATCTCCCACTCTGTTGCTTGAATTTTTTCTCTCTTATTGGTGTATTTTGATAAATACAAATTCTTTTTTTCAAGCTTTAAAATATTTTGCTATATTTAAGTTTTTTTTTAAAGAAATGAACATGCAAATTACATTGCTTGTGTATTCCTCCCAAATGCAAATTCTTAATTTTAATTCAGACCAATTTAACCATTTTTTCATGGGTAATGTGTTTTTCCTAAGAAATAGTGAACTACCCTGAGATCATGAAAATGCCTCCAAATTTATCTTTGCAAAGTTTTCTTGTTTTCACCTCTTACATTTGGAACTCTAATGAATCTGGAATTTGTTTTTGCATATGATGTTTTTGCACACGGTTCCAGATTCATTTTTCCCACGTTAATAACCAATTGAGTTCATATGATCTATTAAAGGGATGACCTTTCTGCACTGCAACGCAGGGTCCCCATTGTCATCAATACAGAGAACATGCTTATTTCTATCTATTTCTTGTTCTCTATTTATTCCATACATATTTTGTCTCAATCCCTATTTTTCTGTAATTTTTGAAAAGGTTTGCATATTGCTGGTATTCTTTCTTCCACAGTATTTTTTAAATATTACTGGTAAAGTAATTTGCACCAGGATATTTTTTTGAGAGACAATTCTAAATTTCAGTTTCAATTATCTTATTTAACATATGACTGTTCACCTAGTCTCTTTCTTCCTAGGTTAATTTTAATAAATCATGGGATTTTCTTGGAATTTTTATAAATTGTCTGCATTTTTAATGTATTAGCATAAACTTTTACCTTGTATCTTCCTTATTTATAGGATCTCTGTCAACACCTCTTTTCCTGTCAGTATGTTATAATTTGTGCCTTCTCTAATTACTGTCTGATTAGTCCTGTAAGAGATTTACCTATTAATCTTTCAGAGAATTAATACATTATATTTTGTCTATATTATATATGTTTTCTAATTTTTTGGTGGGGGAGGGGATTCATTGAGGGTACAATAAGCCAGGTTACACTAATTGCATTTGTTAGGTAAAGTCCCTCTTGCAATCATGTCTTGCCCCCAGAAGGTGTGGCACACACCAAGGCCCCACCCCCTCCCTCCTTCCCTCTTTCTGCTATTCCTTCCCCCCCCCATAACCATAATTGTCATTAGTTGTTCTCATATCAAAATTGAGTACATAGGATTCATGCTTCTCCATTCTTGTGATGCTTCACTAAGAATAATGTCTTCCACTTCCATCCAGGTTAATACGAAGGATGTAAAGTCTCCATGTTTTTTAATAGCTGAGTAGTATTCCATGGTGTACATATACCACAGCTTGTTAATTCATTCCTGGGTTGGTGGACATTTAGGGTGTTTCCACATTTTGGCGATTGTAAATTGAGCTGCAATAAACAGTCTAGTACAAGTGTCCCTATGATAAAAGGATTTTTTTCCTTCTGGGTAGATGCCCAGTAATGGGATTGCAGGATCAAATGGGAGGTCTAGCTTGAGTGCGTTGAGGTTTCTCAATACTTCCTTCCAGAAAGGTTGTACTAGTTTGCAGTCCACCAGCAGTGTAAAAGTGTTCCCTTCTTTCCACATCCATGACAGCATCAGCAGTTTTGAGATTTTGTGATGTAGGCCATTCTTGCTGAGGGTAGATGGTATCTCAGGGTTGTTTTGATTTGCATTTCTCTAATAGTTAGGGATGATGAACAATTTTTTCATGTGTTTGTTAGCCATTCATCTGTCTTCTTTAGAGAAGGTTCTATTCATGTCTCTTGCCCATTGATATATGG